>SZWC01000072.1:6176-33160 GCA_023375785.1 Penium margaritaceum
CAAGTAAAGCGCAAGTAGGACGTAACTAGGGCGCAACTAGGGCGCAACTAAGGCGCAACTAGGGCGTAGCTAGTGCCCTACGAAGGCGTAACTAGGGCACAACTAGGAAACATCTGAGGGCGCAACTAGGGCGCAAGTAGGGCGCAACTAAGGAGCAAGTAGGGTACAAGTAGGGCGCAAGTAGGGCACAGCTAGGGCGCAACTAGGGCACAAGTTGGGTGCAACTAAGGCGCAACTAGGGCGCAACTAGGGTGCAAGTAGGGCGCAAGTATGGCACAACTAGGGCGCAACTAGGGCGCAACTAAGGCGGAACTACGACGCAACTAGGGCGTACTTAGTGCTCAACAAATGCGCAAATAGGACACAACAGCTCTCTCTCGCCGAGTGAAAGTGCCCTATGAAGTTTCCCGCTTCCCGTTTCCGTGCCCCCCACATGAGGCGTTCACACGGACGCGGGTTGTGCACGCCCGTTTTCCCCACCATCCTTTGCTTCTGCCAGCCGCTGTCCTCTCCCTCGCTGCGTTCTCTTTTCTTCGCGCTTCGCTCCTCGCAACACAAGAACGCCCTCTCCCCCTGGCCTGCTCACCGCCGGCGCCACGCCGCTCCAAACTGCATTTTCTCTCCGTCTATATTCTGTTCCTTCTGTCTTCTCTCTGAGACCCCCATGGGTGGGCCACCGACGTTGGGCTCACCCTGCGGGCCGGATGCAGGGGAGGGGGCCCACTCCTCGTCCGGGTGGAGTGTGCAGTTGGGGACCGAGTTAATTCTCAGTCGTCGGGGCGTTGCCTGGGCTACAAAGTTCCCTCCGACCCACTGTCCACTCCGCGTCTTGCTACTCCGGTTCTCTCTTTTTTCTCTCTCCGCGAGGCTCGGTTCGCCTGGGGGGAGGGAATTCTCTTACCGCGCATATCGTGCCTCGTCCTGTCCTCTTTTTCTCCGTCACCCCCATCCTACTGCTCTCTTCTCCCGGGGGGGCTTCTTTTCTTTTCCCACTTGTCGCCTCCAACTTCATCAGTACTGGATCGACAAGGGGGGAATGTTGGAAAAAGGGCAACCGTCCGATCCTCTTCATCTACTGATCTGCTGGGCTTGGCACAACATCAACAAAAGGAAAAACAAGAGGACCGAGAGAGAGAGAGATCCCCATCTCTCTCTCGACCCTCCTGTCTATCCTATATGGCGGGGCATGGTATGGTTGTGGGCAGGCCTCTTTAGGCGTCCCACTGATCCATCCATCCGCAGCCCTACTCTCTCTACTCATCCTATGGGAGCTCCAGAGAGCTGACAGAACAACTCTACCGGACAAGATATATCTGGACAGGTTTTGGATAAACAGGATATATGGTTCGGCAGACGAAGCGAGAGTACGAGCATAAGCTCCTCTCGACTCTGAGTCTGCTGACGTGGCGAGGAACAGGAGCACGCGCAAGACACTGCTCTTTTTAAAGATGGATCCTACGCTCATGAATCGTGCAAAGGTAGATGGAAGAATCGCGGCCGTCGCCGAGTCAAGAGGTGCGGTCCTTCCGTCATCTCAAGACGACCGGCCAAGAGATCAGCGACTATGAGAAGCCACCGCAAATCCGGACGATCTCGTCCTTGGATCGCACCGAGGGCGCTGGGCATCTGCCAACCTCGGTCTGCCGATGATCGGAGATCATCGAGCGGTGTCCGGCAGATCCTGTGGCTGAAAACCCGAAGACACAAGGATATCGGACTACTCAACACTTGTACTTTTCTGCTCTTAGTTTGTATAGACATACAAGTAGCTATAGTTTTGTATTTGCTATTACTTTGTCTATGTGTAATCATTCTGAGTAAGCTTGGTACCGTTGGGAAGCTTGTGAGACGAGTCGTGTAACTGTGTCTTCAGCTCACCTTCTTGAATCGCTCAGTTAGTGACATTATTCAGGCAAGAATGCCTGTGTGTGAGAGAGTAGTAACACGTGCATGAGAGAGTATTACCGACAGTTCAGTAGAGAATTGAGAAAGTGGACTTATCAGAGTACTCTATGTGAAGACTCGTAAAGATCCTGGTATGTAAACATCAACAAACGATATAAAGAATTCCTTCCTCAATGGCCCTCTCGAGTTAGAGCTTTACATGAAACAACCAGACGGTTTGATGATGGTACAGACTCCGTGTGGTTGCTTCTCAAGGCCCTTTATGGACTCAACTAAGCCTTGTGCTGCTACAATAAATAAATATGATGCACCATTGGATTAGGAAGGATTCATACAAAGTCGGAATGACCCGTCAGTTTCCTACACTGGGACCACGGTCTCCCAGTTTCCTTGCTTGTCTATGTGGATGATCTCCTTTTCTTGTCACCTCTCTCTCCCTTATTACAGAAACAAATGTGCTTCTCATTACGCACTACAATATGACGGACGTGGGTGAAGCAACATACGTCTTGGGCATGACTATCATCGGGGACAAGAGTGTTGGCATGCTTAGCCTGTATTAATGACTGTCCATAGCGCACATGACTGCACACTTTTAGCACATGGTACAGCATCTTCCACGACAGCATTCACCAATGAGTCCTGATATATATGCACACCTCTTCAACGCCAACACCACTGATTATGGACCAGACAGTAATTCCACACTGTACAGACAAATCACTGGTAGTCTGTCCTATCTTGCTTCCACCACATGACTTGATATCCCATGTGTAGTGAACGTGCTGGCACCGTTCAGCCAACATACACAAAGTACACATCTGAAAGCATTGTTGAAGTTGCTCAACTCTGTAATAGACACTGCTACTTCGTCTTGTCTTTGCATCCTCATCATGTCTATTGTTCTATAGGTATTGAGACAATGATCATGCATGTGACTGTGGCGCTAACAGTTGTTATAGTTATGTATTCAGTATGTGGGGTACAATGGGTTTGCGACGAAATGCCAAGCAATCATGTGTGGCTCAAAGTGTGGCTGAAGCTGAATATATAGTACCGCCTGAAGGAACTTGTGAATGCATATGGCTGGCATGACTACTTAAAGAATTGGGGCTGTCCACTCATGTCGTTGTACTTCACAGTAATAGCTTTGACACACGCTGTATTACTAAGAATGATGGTATACTCAATACTTTCACAAAGTATATCAGTGTAGAGAATCACTTCATCCGCAAATCAGTCGTGGCAGGCACCGTGGAAGTGTACCCAATTAGCGGTGATGCCCAGCTTGCCGACTTCCTCAACAAGATACTCCCATCTCATGCACTCAATCAACAACTGGAGCACCTTGGTTGCAGGCCCACCACACTCATATCTATTGGGAAAGGAGCCATCCGGCTCAGTTTCAGGTCTACATGAGCAAGTTCCAGGAAACTACAAGATGCCTGTTCCGATTGTCAATCGGACTGCACTAATGGAAAGATCAAGTGGCAAATTATCTACGATCCAAGTTTCAGGCCGATCCAACGGTCAGATTGGGAGATATGAATTTTTTAAGTCTCCGCAGTCATGGACCACCGATGTCTGGGTGGCCATGGGTGATGGCTCCATGCCTTAGCCTGAGAAAAGAAACATGCAAGAGGTCGACGGTCAAGACCTGATGGGAGAAATATCCAAAAAGGTCCTTGGTCTTAGGATTGCCTTGTCAGAGTGTGCTGACTAGGATAAAGGTACCTCTCCATACTTTTTAGGTGAGGTGAGATCCTTGTGTGCTAGCCATGGACACATGGCGATTCTCCATGGGTTTGTGGGTGATGTGACCACTAGGAGTGTGCCATGAGAGCATTCTCTAGCTCTCTAGGNGGTGGCCATGGGTGATGGCTCCATGCCTTAGCCTGAGAAAAGAAACATGCAAGAGGTCGACGGTCAAGACCTGATGGGAGAAATATCCAAAAAGGTCCTTGGTCTTAGGATTGCCTTGTCAGAGTGTGCTGACTAGGATAAAGGTACCTCTCCATACTTTTTAGGTGAGGTGAGATCCTTGTGTGCTAGCCATGGACACATGGCGATTCTCCATGGGTTTGAGGGTGATGTGACCACTAGGAGTATGCCATGAGAGCATTCTCTAGCTCTCTACATCGTGTGTGACTTGTCAGCCTGATTGCTAGGCTGATTTTCTCCCTTGTGTGAGATTGTGGACTCTAGTGTGTGAGTCTTAGCCTCCATGACTCAGTGGTGTGGCTTGTGAGAGGGCTGACTTGCCCAAGCTCTAGCTCTACATGTACTCCATTATTTGAGTGATTGAATAACCATTCTTCAGCACAAGTGATGCCCTTTCAGTCCCACATGCTCTCTGCTCCAAGGCTCCCCCTCTCCTCCAGATCCAACATTCTTCCAGTTTCAGCCAGTAGAAGCCATCACTTCGAAAGTGACGGGTTAGGGTCAAACCTTGACCAAATTTGACAATTGACCACTGGATATTCAAGCTCGCAAGACAAGCTTTCCAACCAGCCCAAGATCGCGAAGATCCAACAGTCGGATTGAGAGTTAAACGAGGTTGGCCAGGGCTACACTCTTCTCTATGAGTAAGACTGTCGCCTTGTGATGACCATAACTTTCTCGTTTCTTTGTCAAATTTAAAAAAGTGTCAGTATTTTTTGTAAGCTTTCCATTGGTGCAAAAATATTTGCATTCTATCGATTTGTTTGGGAGAAATGCCGTTTACAAGCTGGTTGGTCTGAGTTGGAGTAGGAGCAGAAGCATACCATGTTTTCAAGAGGGCATATCTTTCAAAATCCCCTGTTGATGACCCTGTTTTATGGTTTGATCTGAAAGGATGTGAGCTGACATTTCCAGTGGTTGGCTCAGTTTTTCCAAATTCCCAGTCTGCTGGCATCTACAATCCATTTCTGTCACACAGATTTCTGGCTGAAGCAGTAGCAAAAGCAGGGGTAGCGCCGCCACCCAAGGGCAGCGTTAAGCATCACCAAAGCTCAACACGGCAGCACCAAGCGTGGTCACTACAGCCCAGCCCTTGAAGAGGCTAGAGGGACGTGCCAACTTCACGTTTTGGAAGATCCGTACCCGCCTCCTTTTGGAGGAGAGGGGCTTGTGGAGGGTGGTGATCGGCGACGAGCGCACTCCGCCTCCACAGGCAAAAGGCATCACCGCAGTACAGGTGGTGGCGGGGGTCACGCCGCAGAAGGGTGCAGCTGATGCTGGTTCATCTACAGCTGCACCAGCGATTGATGAGGAGTGGAAGAAGAAGGATAGGCAGGCCTACATGTTGCTTGTCAACACCATCTCCAACCCGCATCTTCAGTACGTGAGTGACAAGACTACTGCAAAGAAGGGATGGGACACGTTGTGTAAGAAGTATGAGAGCAAGGATCCTGCATTCCTCATGCTTCTGGAGGAGAAGATGGCGCTGAAAATGCATGGTGGTGAAGGGATGGAGGCATACCTGGACAGGGCAAAGGAGCTGGCAAAGCAGTTGAGAGTGGCTGGCAACCCTGTGGAAGAGACGTGCTTCATCCTCCTCTTGCTGAGGAGACTCTGAACCAGCTACGACACGGTGCGAGAGACGCTGGAGTGCCAGCCCACTCTCGACCTCGACTTCATCTACATATACCTGATGCAGGTGGAATTGCATCGCAATGGAGCAAAGCGCAATGGCGGCGGCAGTAGTGAAGCAACTTTTGTAGCCACGAACTCACGGAACTAGCAGCAACAACAGCAGTCTGGGCAGCAGAGAAGCAAAAAGAAAGGCAAAGGCCACTACTGCCAGAAAGAGGGACACTACAAAAAGGAGTGTTTCAAGCCCAAAAGGGACCAGAAGGAGCAGCAGCAGCAGCAGAAAAATCACCAGTCTCCATAGCAGCAGCAGCAGCAGTAGCAGCACTCAAAACAGCGTCAGCAGCAGCTGCAACAGCAAAACCAGGCTGGTACACGCCACTTTCGCAACATGAATATGGCCAAGGAGGTACACGACCGTCTCTTCATGGCAAAGTCTGACATGTCGCAGGTGGAGAAGGCGGATCTCGCATGGTACAAGGACTCAGGATGTACCAAGAGCCTGACACATCACAAGGAGTGGTTTACACAGCTGCTAACCATCCCTCCCCTTCCTATCGCTATGGGTGATGATCGGGTGGTGTATGCTAAGGGGATTGGGATTGTGGAGATGTGGTTGGACACCCCGCGTGGCATTGATATGGAAGTGTTCCATGGCGTGCTGTATGTACCTAATGCTGCTTTCAACCCCCTCTCAGTCTCCTCTCTCACCAACACAGGTCTACGTATCATCTTTGACGATGAGTATGGCTACATCCTCAACAAGGATACTGGAAAGGACTTGGCCAGGTCGGTGAAAGAGGGCGAGATGTACCGCCTGCTAGGGGCGACCAAGATCCCGCGTGAGTAGAGTCTTGCAACAGTGGTGCAGGAAACCGATGGTGAGATCTGGCATGCACGCTATGGCCAAATCGGCATGCGCACCTTGCAGCAGCTTCAAGCAAAGTACATGGTGAGTGACTTGTCCACCATCTCCAACTTTGAGCAACAGCTGTACATTGGGTGTTTGGGAGGGAAGCAGCATCGTGAGGTGTTCTCTGGAGCACGGGAGCATGTAAAGGAGGTGCTAGAGCTGGTCCACACAGACTTGTGTGGCCTGATGCAAACCCAGAGCTTTCGAGGCTCTAGGTATTTTCTGACCTTCATTGATCATTTCAGCTGTTACACTGCTGTGTACTTCCTTGCTTCCAAGGACCAGTGCTTTGACACGTTCAAGGAGTTCAAGGTAATGGTGGAGAATCAGACTGGCAAGAAGATCAAGGCGCTGCGTAGCGACTGCGGTGGAGAGTACCTGAGCAAGGAGTTCCAGGACTACCTCGTAGCTGGTGGCATCAAGGCGTAGCGCACTCCGCCATACTCGCCACAGTAGAACGGTGTAGCAGAACACGCTTATCGCACTATCATTGAGTCGGCGGCTTGGCGGATCTACGACTTCTTGGCCAAAGCCGTGAGCACTACGGAGTGCATCAAGAACCGCAGTCCAACTAAGGCATTGGAGCAAATGACACTGTACGAGGCGTGGTTTGGCAAGAAGCCGACCGTGCAACATCTTCACGTGGTTGGCAGCTTGGCACACATGTACGTGCCAAAGGAGAAGCGGCTGAAGTAGGACACGAAGAGCGCGCAGATGCTGATGATTCGCTATGATGTGGCAAGCAAGGCCTATCGCCTCTACGAGAGGGATACAGGCCACGACATGATCTTCAGGGATGTCGTCTTCAACGAGAGCAATGTCATCGGTACCAACATTGTCTGTGAAGAGGCAGTAGAACCAGCAGCTGAAAAGGCAGTAGGAACAGATATCCTTCCTGACCCAGTCTCTCCTAATCCTTCCTCCACTGTGACAGTAGGAGAACCAGTCTATTCTCCCATGTCTGATGTAGCAGATATAGCGGTCTCATCGCTAGAAGCAGAGGAAGAAGATGCCATACTACCAACAGTTGTAGTTTTGCCAGTACCATCACGCAAGCCGCCTGCTAACGCTCTAACATTAGGTCGTATGTATCCTCTTACGGTGCGCTACAAGCCTGGCGAGCGCGGCTATTTTTGGATGATGCAGAAACCAGAGCAGATGAACATCGCACTTGCAGCAGATTCAGATGAGCTAGTATCATACAAGGAGGCCATGCCTGCACCTGATGCAGCAGATTGGGCGCAAGCCGTGCAGCAAGAGATAGAGTCGCAGCTGGACAACGGCACATGGCAGCTGACTCGAGTCCACCTCGACGCAAGGTGATCAAGTGCAAGTGGGTGTTCAAGAAGAAGCGGGGAGCAGATGGCAACCTGGAATAATACAAGGCGAGGCTGGTCGCCAAGGGCTTCTAGCAGCAGGAAAGCATCGACTACAAGGAAACCTTTGCTCCTGTTGCAAAGTTTGCCTCTATGCACACACTCCTTTTTTATGTAGCAGCTGAGGACATCGAGATTCACCACATGGATGTCAAGGCAACATTCTTGAACGGTGACTTGGAGGAGGAGATCTATATGGAACAGCCAGAGGGGTTCGTCATGGATGGCCAGGAGCACCTAGTTTGTAAGCTGCAAAAGTCGCTGTACGTCCTCAAGCAAGCGTCGCGTGCTTGGAACCAGAAGTTGGATGCGGCGTTGTAGTGCATGGGATTTGAGCGCAGCGAGTGTGACTACAGCATGTATTGATGGTAGCATGAGCATGAGATCCTCAAAACCATTGTCTATGTGGATGACATGCTCCTCCTTTCCAACAGCATGTATGCAGTGCAGGAGTTCAAGGACGCAATGCAAGTGCGCTTCCAGATGTCTGATCTCGGGGAGGCATCATACTTCTTCAGTATCTCGATCAGACGTGATCGCAAATCACGCTCTCTCTCGCTGAAGCAGAGCCGCTACATCAAGGATGTCTTGCAGCGGTTCGGCATGGCAGAGGCTAAACCCATCGGCACGACGCTAGAGACACGATTGTACCTTATGAGCTTCAATGGAGAAGGGGATGCAGCTGAGCAGAAGTACCAGAGCGCTGTTGACAGTCTAATGTACCTGATGGTGGCAACCAGGCCGGACCTCGCACTGGCTGTGAGCGCTGTGAGCCAGCACATGGCGAACCCCGGACCTGAGCACCAGAAGGCAGTGAAGCGGATCTTCTGCTACCTTGTTAGTACCATCAACATCGGCATCACGTACAATGGCAACGACAACATCATCGGCTATACAGACGTAGATTGGGCCTCAAACCCTGAGGACCGCAAGTCCATCTCTGGACATGTGTTCCTCATGAATGGTGGGGCCATCAGCTGGTGCAGCATGCGGCAGGTGGTCGTGGCCACCTCAAGCACGGAAGCTGAGTACGTCTCTCTCAGTTTTGAAGCGAAGGAAGCAGTTTGGCTTCAACGTCTCATGGCGGAGATGAATGGGAGTGAAGCAGTTCCAGTTCCTGTGCGCGTCGACAACCAGAGCGCAATCGCACTTGCCAAGAATCCTGAGCACCATGCACGCACCAAGCACATTGACATCGCATATCACTTCATGAGGCACATGGTGCAGGAGTGTCCTATCAAGCTGCAGTTTACTCCAACCAGCAGGCAGATTGCTGATTTTTGCACCAAGCCAGTGACCCGTGAGAAGCAGTAGTTCTGCATAAAGGCATGTGGACTCAGCCCACTCTGACTGCGGCAAAGTGGGAGACTGTTGGGAAAGGAGCCTTCCGGCTCAGTTTCGGGTCCACAGGAGCAAGTTCCAGGAAACTATCAGATGCCCGCTGCGATCGTCAGTCTGATTTTGCGAGGTGTCAAATTATCTATGGTCCAAGTTTGAGGCCGATCCAACGGTCGGATAGGGAGATATGATTTTTTGAAGTTTCCGGGGTCATGGATCGCTGATGTCTGGGTGGCCATGGGTGATGGCTTCATGCCTTAGCCTGAGAAAAGAAAATTGCAAGAGGTCCAGGGTCAAGGCCTGATGGGAGAAATATCCAAAAAGGTCCTTGGTCTTAGGATTGCCTTGTCAGAATGTGTTGACTAGGATAAAGGTACCTCTTCTTACTTTTTAGGTGAGGTGAGATCCTTGTGTGCTAGCCATGGACACATGGCGATTCTCTATGGGGTTGTAGGTGATGTGACCACTAGGAGTGTGCCATGAGAGAATGCTTTAGCTCTCTAGGTCGTGTGTGACTGGTCAGCAGATTGTTAGGCTGATTTCCTCCCTTGTGTTAGATTGTGGACTCTAGTGTGTGAGCCTTAGCCTCCATGTCTAAGTGGTGTGGCTTGTGAGAGGGCTGACTTGCCCAAGCTCTAGCTCTATATGTACTCCATCATTTTGAGTGATTGAATAATCATTCTTCAGCACAAGTGATGCCCTTTCAGTCCCACCTTCTTGCTAGTCCAAGGCTCCCTCTCTGCTCCAGATCCAACAATATCCAGGGAGACCGTGTTAATCCTCTCTGTATATATTTTCCTCTGGAATGTGGACATGTGTACGTAGGGCATGCTGATGCAGAGAGTGGAGATAACACACACTAAGTATGCATGCCAAACCTACCCTGGGCTACTTCTGGCATCTCTAGTGGACTTACCTCCCTATCGCGGTATTGCCGTTACTTCACTCTCCGTGCCAGCTATGGGTATTGTGTTGGATCTCTGGTGAAACATATGCTTTTCCTCACTCTGGCTTTTTACAGAACTTTAAGAACCTAGTTTTGGTATAGAATAACTAGGAGCATAGAGTGTTTTATAGTGTGTTTACGAGAAGTGAGACAGTAAGTCACATTTGCAGACCATGTGAGGGATTTGTCCTCACTCGAGCAGGTTGCGCCGGCGAGCTTCGTTCACCTACTGACGTGTTGGTGTCGTTTCACGAGGATCACACGCTCAAGCTCTTCATTGTTGGAGCTGAACACATGGGCACAGTGCGGATCCATGACTGCAACCTAAACCCAATCCTATCTTCCTTGTTTCTTTACCATTTTGAGCACGACAAGTTGCATCCAAACAGCGATGAGTTTCTCACATCCGCCCTACTTACGCCCTAGTTGTGTCCTCCGTGCGACCTAGTTGGGGTCAACTTGCACCCTAGTTGTTCCCTAGGTTCGTCCTAGTTACGTCCTAGTTGCACCCTAGTTGTATCCTATATAAACCCCAGTACATCCTAGTTGTATCCAAGTTACACCCTAATTGCACCCTAGTTGTGCCGTACTTGCATCCTATTTATACCTTACTTGCACCCTATTTGTGTTGTAGTTGCACCCTAGCTATGCCTCAGTTGCGTTTTATTGCGCCCTTATTGCATCCTAGTTGAACCCTAGTTACGTCCACGTTATGCCTTATTTGTGCCCTTCTTATACCCTACTTGTGTCCTATGTATGTCCTATGCACCCCATTTTATCCTAGTTACACCCTTATTGCGCCCTACTTGTACTCTAGTTGGACCCTAACTGTACCCTAGTTATACCCTACTTGAGCCCTACTTATGCCGTATTTGCGCCCTTGTTGCATCCTAGTCACTTCCTAGTTCTGTCCTACTTGTATCCTTCTTGCGCCCTGCTTGCAACCGACTTACATCCTAGTTGGGACTTACTTACAAAATACTTGCACCATGATTACGCTACACATACGCCCTAGTTGCTCCCTAGTTGCATCCTAGTTTTTCCCTTGCTGCACCTCAATTAGGAACTAGCTCCTTCTTTGTTGTGCCCTAGTTTTGCCCTAGCTGTACCCTAGATACACCATACTTGTGTCATACTTACATCCTACGTGCTCCCTAGTTGCGCCCTAGTTGCGTCTTAGTAGTACTCTAGCTGTGTCCTAGTTGCACCCGAGTTGCACCTCAGTTAAACTCTAGCTACATCCTAGCTTTTCCCTAGTTACGTCCTAGTTGTATGTTAGATGGGCACTAGCTACGCCCTAGTTGTGCCCCAATTGTGTGAAAGTTACGCCCTAGTTACACCATACTTGCGCCCTACTTAAGTCATAGTTACAACCTAGTTGCGCCCGACTTGTGCCCTCGTTACACCACAGTCGAGCCTTATTTGGGCACCAGCTACACAGTAGTTATGTCCTAGTTTTACCCTAGTTACACCCTAGTTGTACCCTAGTTTCCCCATAGTTGTGTCATAGTTATACTATTGTTGTACCCTAGTTTCACCCTAGTTGCACCCTACTTGCACCATACTTGTGCCCTGCTTGTGCCATACATACGTCCTAGTTATGCCATAGTTACAACCTATTTGTGTCCTAATTATGACATATTTACACCCTAGTTGCTTCGAACTTGCTCCCTAATTACACCTTACTCTACCTAGTTGCACCTCAGTTGTGCCCTAGTTGCATCCTACTTGCTTCCTACTTGCGCCCTCCTTACGTCCTACTTGAGCCCTAGTTGCACCCTAGTTACAACCTAGCTGTACCCTACCTGCGCCTCACTTGGCCACTAACTCTACCCTAGTTGCGCCCAAGTTGCATCCTAGTTGCGCCCGAGTTGTACCGTAGTTGCACCCTGGTAGCGCCATACTTGCACCCTACTTGCACCCTAGTTTCGTCCTAATTTTGTCCTAGTTACTCCCTACTTGGGCCCTATTTGTGCATTAGTTTTGCCCCAGTTGCTTCCAAGTTACACTCTAATTGTGCCCTAGTTCCTCCTAGTTCTCTCTTTTAAGCACTATATACACCCTAGTTGAACCCTAGTTGAGTCCTAGCTGTGCCTTCGTTGTGTCCTTCTTGCACCCTACTTGTGCCCTTCTTGCACCCTAGTTGCGCCATACTTGTGCCCTACTTGCTATCCAGTTGCACCCTAGTTACGCTTATAGTTACACCTCACTTGGGCACTAGTTACGTCCTCATTATGACATAGTTGCACCTGGATGCACCATACTTGCACCCTTCTTGCGCCATAGTTGCACCCTTGTCGTGCCCTACTCGCGTACTCGTTGTACCCTAGTTGCGTCCTAGTTGCACCTCAGTTGGGAACCAGCTATGCCCTACTTGCGCCCTGGTCACGCCCTAGTTGCGCCCTAGGTATGCCCTACTTGTGCCTCACTTGTGCCCTAGTTGTACCCTTGTTGCACCCTAGTTGCATCTTAGTTGGGTACTAGCTATGCCCTAGTTGCGTCCTAGGTGCGCCCTAGTTGTGCCCAAACTACACCCTAGTAGCACTCTTGTCACGTCCTACTTGCGCCCTACTTGCGCCCTGCTTACATCCAAGTTCCACCCTATTTATTTCCTAGTTGCGTCCTAGTTACGTCCCAGTTGCACCATAGATGCGTTCTATTTCTCTCTACTTGCGTCTTATTTATACCCTCCTTGCGCCCTAGATGTGCCCAAGTTACACCCTACTTGCGCCATACTTGCCCACTGCTTCGAGTCTAGTTACACCCTAGTTGTGCATTAGTTGCGCCCTAGTTGCGCCTTAGTTGGACACACGCTACGCCTTGGTTGTACCATGGTTGTGTCCTAGATGTACCATTCTTGCATCCTACTTGCACCCTATGTGCGTCCTACTTACGCCATAGTTATACCCTAGTTGTGCCCTGGTTGCGCCTCAGTTGGGCACTAGCTACACACGAGTTGTGCCTTAACTTCACCCGATATTCACCCTAGTTACACCCTAGTTGCACCCTACTTGTACCATAATCGTGTCCTATTTACGCCCTTCTTATGTCCTGGTTACACCCTAGTTACATCCTTCCTACGGCCTACTTGTGCCATACTTGCACCCTAGGTACGCCCGTACGTGTCCTAGTTAAGCCATGCTTGTACTCTACTTATATTCTTGTTATTTCCTAGCTACGCCAAAGTTACGCCCTAGTTACACCATAGTTTCTCCCTACTTGCACCCTAGTTGCGCCTCACTTGCCCTCTACTTGCACCCAAGTTGTGGTTTACTTGCGCCCTACTTGATCCCTACTTGTGCCCTACTTGTACCCTTGTTGTGCCCTATTTGGGCACTAGTTACGCCCTAGATGCGCCCTAGTTGTACCCTTGTTACGCCTCAATAGGGCACTAGCTATGCCCTAGTTGCGCCATAGTTGCACCCTAGTTACGCCTTATTTGTGCCCTACTTGCGCCATACTTATGCCTTAGTTGCATCCTAGTTGCATCCTAGTTGCGTCCTAGATACCCCCTAGTTACGCCTCAGTTGGAGACTAGCTACGCCTTAGTTGTGCCCTGGTTGCGCCCTAGTTGCACGCTAGTTATGCCCATGTTATGCCCTAGTTGCACCGTACTTGCGCCCTACTTCCGCCGTAGTTGTGCCTTAGTTATGCCAGAGTTACACCCTAGTTACGCCCTACTTGTGTCCAACTTGTGTCCTACTTGCACCCTACTCGCGCCCTAGTTATGCCCTTGTTGCGCCCTACTTACGGCCTACGAACACCCTACTTAAGCCCTAGTTATGCCTTGGCTTTGCCCTAGTTGCACCCTATCTGTGCCCTAGTTGCGCCCTAGTTGTGCCCTAGTTGTACCTCAGTTATGGCCTAGTTGCACACTAGGTGCGCCCTAGTTAGGCCATACTTACGTCCGAATTGTCCCCTAGTTGCACCTTAGTTGGCCACTAGTTATGCCATAGTTCCGCCATAGTTGTACCCTAGTTCCATCATAGTTATGCCATACTTCTCCATACTTGCACCCTAGTTGCACCCTTCTTGTATCATACTTGCTCCCTACTTGCTTCATAGTGACACCCATTTTGGTCCTAGTTACGCTTCACTTACGCCCTTCTTGCAACCTAGTTACATCCTACTTGCGCCCTATTTACGCCCCAGTTATACCCTAGTTACGCCCTAGTTACGTATTGGTTAGCATGCCCTAGTTGTACCCTGGTTACATCCGAATTGTGTCCTACTTGCACCCTACTTGCATCCTACTTCGCCCTTCTTGCGTCATACTTATGCCCTAGTTGTGTCATAGTCTGACCCTGGTTGCACGCTAGAAGTGCCATAGTTTTGCCGTAATTGCGCCTCAGTTGGGCACTTACTATGCCCTTGTTCTGTAGTAGTTGTATCCTAGTTGTGTTGTATTTGTGCCATACTTGCGCCCTACTCATCTCCTGGTTGCGCCCTAGTTACATCCTATATGCGCCCTAGATATGCTTTACTTGTGGCCCAGGTGCGCCTTAGTTACAAGCTCCTTGTGTCCTAGTTGCGTCCTACTTGCATCCTAGTTGCACTCTACCTGTACGTTTCTTACACCCTAGTCGTGCTCTAGTTATGCCCTAGTTGCGTCCTAGTTGCATCCTAGTTGCACCCTAGTTACGTCTCAATTGGTTACTAGCTACGCCTAGGTTGCGCCCTAGTAGTTCCCTAGTTGCATCCTACTTGTGCCTTATTTTCCTCTACCTGCGCCCTACTTGTGTCCTACTTGTACCCTAATTGCTTCCTGGTTGGGCCCTAGTTGCACTCTACATGTGCCCTAGTTGCGCCCTAGTTGCGCCCTACTTGTGCCCTACGTGCGCCTTGGTTTTGTCCTAGTTACGTCCTAGTTGCATCATAGTTTTGCCCTAGTTACGTCTTAGTTGGGTACTAGCTACGCCTTGGTCTGCCTTACTTGTGCCCTAGCTACACCGAAGTTTTGTTGTAGTTGTGTCCTTGTTGCGCCGTACTTACGTCCTACTTGCGTCCTACTTACACCCTAGTTACACCCTGGTTGCGCCCTTCTTGCGCCATATTTATGCCATAGTTACGCCCTAATTAAGCCCTAGTTGTGTCCTACTTGCACACTTGTTGTGTCCTAGTTACACCTTAGTTGCATTCTAGTTTCACCTCAAATAGGAACTAGCTACATCCTTGTTGCACCCTAATTTCACCCCAATTACATCCTACATATGCCCTTCTTATGCCATAGCTAGACCATATTTGTACCCTAGTTATGCCTGACTTGCATAGTAGGTGGACCTTAGGTGCACGCAGTTGGACACTAGCTACGGCCTAGTTGGGCCCTAGTTATACCGTAGTTGTGTCCCGTTTGTGTCCTACTTGCACCAAATTTATGCCATAGTTGTGACCTAGTTGCGACCTACGTTTGCCTTACTTGCATCCTAGTTGTGTCCTACTTACACCATACTTGCACCATACTTGGGCTGTACTTTTGCCCTAGTTGCTACATAGTTGCGCCCTAGTTACGCCATACTTGCGTCCTCCTTACATCCTAGTTACCCCCTGGTTACACCCTAGTCATGCCCTAGTTGCGCCCTACTTGCATTCAGCCGGTCCTACTTGCGTCCTAGTTGTAACCTTGTTACGCCTCAGTTATGCACTCGCTGTACCCTAGTTTGTCGGAAAATGTAGCAATCGAGAACAGTAATGGCAGAAGCAGGCAGAAGTAGGAGGCGTCCAGAAGCTTGTTTGGGGACTGACAAAAGCAAGAAAGCGTGAGATGTCATGAACAATTAGTCAAAGGATCTCAAAGAGAAGTGATGGGCCGAGTAGAGGTACGAGGTAGACAGGTATTCAGCAAGAGAATGTTAAAATGTAGCGAGAGTGATGAGTTGATGCGTACTTCAGTAAAGGATTGAGAGTGTTGTCATGGGTACAGAGAGGCTGCCAGTGAATGGCAAGAGCTGAATGGGCGAAGGGAAAGCAGAGCAAAGACACGGTGGCAAAGCGGCGGGACCAAAGGCGAACAGGATGGACAAAACTGTTTTGGTGAATTCATGGTGCGAATGAACATCCTCCATATATTACATCAGAATAGGTCAAAGGTAGTCACACAGAGATTTTTTCAGCTTGTCGTACGCGTAGAGATATGATTGTTCTTTCACGGCCGACTTAGCTCTGGTGAAACGGTCGTGACAGACCGACCGTTTGCCGAGAGGTTCGGAGTGTTGGGAAAGTAGCCATCAAGCTCAGTTTCAGGTCCACAAGAGCAATATCCAGGAAACTACCAGATGCCTGCTCCGATCGTCAATCATCACGATTAAAAAGATCAGGTGGCAAATTGTCTACGGTCCAAGTTTCACGCCGATCCAACGGTCGGATTGGGAGATATGAATTTTCAAAGTTTATGGGGTCATCGACCGGCGGTACCTGGGTGACCATGGGCGATGGCTCCATGCCTTGGCCTGAGAAAAGAAAAAGGGCAAGAGGTCCACGGTGGGGACTTGATGGGAGAAATATCCAAAAAGGTCCTAGATTCTTGGATTGCCTTGTCAGAGTGTATTGACTAGGAAAAACGTACCACTCCTTACTTTCTAGGTGAGGTGAGATCCTTGTGTGGTAGCCATGGACACATGACAAATCTCGATGGGATTTTGGGTTATGTGACCGCTAGGAGTGTGCCATGAGAGCATTTTCTTGCTCTTTAGGTCGTGTGTGAGTGGTCACCCATATTGCTAGACTGATTTCCTTTCTTGTGTGAGATTATGGACCCTAGTGTGTGAGCCTTAGCCTCCATGGCTAAGTGGTGTGGCTTGTGAGAGGACTGACTTACCCAAGCTCTAGCTATAGAGCTAGAGGTATATATATGTACTCCATCATTTTTAGTGATTACAAAACCAATCTTTAGTAAAACTAATGCCCTTTCAGTCTAACATGCTTGCTGCTCCAAGGCTCCCTCTCTCCTCCAGTTCCAACATTTGGTATCAGAGCCAAGTTCTGCCAGTTTCAGCCAGCACACGCCGTCAACTTGAAAGTGACGAATTAGGTCTTCAAGTTCCCAAGATAAGCTTTCCAACAAGGCCAAGATTGCAAAGATCCAACGGTCGGATTGAGAGTTATGCTCAAAACGAGGTCGCCCAGGGCTACACTCTTCTCTATGAGTAAGACTGTCGCCTTGTGATGACCATAACTCTCTCGTTTCTTAGTGAAATTTTAAAAGTGGCACATGCGAATTGTACTGTTTTTCTAAGATTTCTATTGGTCCAAACATATTTGCATTCCATCAATTGGTTTGGGAGAAACGCCGTTTACAAGCTGGCTGGTCTGAGTTGGAATAGGAGCAGAAGTATACACTTTTTTCAAGAGGGCATATCTTTCAAAATCCCCTGTTGACGACCCTGTTTTATGGATCGATGTGAAAGTTTTTGAGCTAAATTTTCCAGTGGTATGCTCAGTTTCTTCACATTCCAAGTCTGTTGGAATCTACAATCCAATTTCTGCCAGATAGATTTCTGGCAGAAGCTGCAGCAGAAGCAGGGGTAGCGCCGCCATCCAAGGGCAGCGTTGAGCATCACCAAAGCTGAAAATGGCAGCAGCAGGCATGGTCACAGCAGCCCAGCCCTTGGAGAGGCTAAAAGGACTTGCCAACTTCATGTTTTGGAAGATCCGCAGAAAGGTGCAGCACATCCAAGTTCATCTACAACTGCAACAGTGGCATATGAGGAGTAGAAGAAGAAGGACAGGCAGGCCTACAGGCTGCTTGTTAATACCATCTCCAACCCGCGTCTTCAGTATGTGAGTGACAAGGTTACTGCAAAAGAGAGGTGGGACACGTTGTACAAGAAGTATTGAAAGCAAGGATCGTGCATTCCTCATGCTTTTGGAGGAGAAGATGATGGCACTGAAAATGCAGGGTGGTGAAGGGATGGATGCGTACTAGAATAGGACAAAGGAGCTGGCGAAGTAGTTGAGAGCGGCCGGCAATCCTGTGGAAGAGACGCGCTTCATTCTCCTCCTACTGAGGAGACTTCCAACCAGCTACGACACAGTGCGAGAGAAGCGAGAGTTCCAGCCAACTCTTGGCCTTGACTTCATCTATACACACCTGGTGCAAGTGGAATTGCGTCGCAATGCAGCAAAGCGCAATGGCGGCGGCAGTAGTGAAGTAGCTTTTGTGGCTACAAGCTCACGAAACCAGCAGCAGCAACAACAGTCTGGACACTAGAGAGGCAGGAAGAAAGGTAAATGCAACTACTGCCAAAAAGAGGGACACTACAAAAAGGAGTATTTCAAGCGTAAGAGGGACCAGGAGGAGCAACAGTAGCAGTAGTAGCAAAAGCAGCACTCCACAGTTACAGCAACAACAGTCACAGTAGCGTCAGTAGCAGCAAAAGTAAAACCAGGCTTGTATTCACCACTTTGGTAATATGAACGTGGCTAAGGAGATGCGAGACCGTCTCTTCATGGCAAAGTCTGACATGTCGCAGGTGGAGAAGGCGGATCTCGCATGGTAAAAGGACTCAGGGTGTTCCAAGAGCCTGACACATCACAAGGAGTGGTTTACGCAGCTGCTCTCCATCCCTCCACCTCCTATCGCTCTGGGTGATGATCGGGTAGTGCATGCTGAGGGGATTGGGATTGTGGAGATGTGGTTGGAGACCCCATGTGGCATTGAAGTGGGAGTGTTCCATGGCGTGCTCTATGTACCTGATGCTGCGTTCAACCTTCTCTCAGTGTCCTCTCTCACCAACACAAGATTGCGAGTCGTCTTTCATGATTACTATGTCTACATCCTCGACAAGGAAACGGGAGAGGAGTTGGCCAGGTCGGTGAAGGCAAGCGACATGTACCGCCTGTTGGGGGCGACCAAGATCCCGCACGAGCAGAGTCTTGCAGTAGTGGTGCAAGCCACTGATGGCGAAATCTGGCATGTGCGCTACGGCCACATCGGCATGCGCGCCTTGCAGCAACTTCAAACAAAACAGATGGTATGTGACTTGCCCACCATCTCCAACTTTGAGCAGCAGTTATGCATCGGATGTTTCGAGGGGAAGTAGCATCGCGAGGCATTCTCTAGAGCAGGGGATCGTGCGAAGGAGGTGCTGGAGCTCGTCCACACAGACTTGTGTGGCCCGATGCAGATCCAGAGCTTTGGAGGCTCTAGGTATTTTTCACCTTCATTGATGATTTCAGCCGTTACACTGCTGTGTACTTCCTTTCCTCCAAGGACCAGTGTTGTGACAAGTTCAAGGAGTTCAAGGCAATGGTGGAGAACCAAAGTGGCAAGAAAATCAAGGCGTTTCGCAGCGACCGCAATGGAGAGTACTTGAAGAAGGAGTTCGCAACAGCTGGCATCAAGGCACAGCGTACCGCACCGTACTCACCGCAGCAGAACGGTGTAGCAGAACGCGCCAACCGTACCATCGTTGAGTCGGCGTAGCCCATGCTGCATGTGGCTCGGCTCACATACGATTTCTGGGCCGAAGTAGTGAGCACTACGGTATAGATCAAGAACCGCAGTCCGACTAAGGCATTGGAGCAGATGACACCGTACGAGGCGTGGTTTGGCAAGAAGCCGAGTGTGGGTCATCTTCGCGTGTTTGGCAGCTTGGCACACATGCACGTGCCAAAGGAGAAGCGGTAAAAATGGGACACAAAGAGTGTACAGATGCTGATAATTAGCTACGACGTGGCAAGCAAGGCCTATCGCCTCTACGAGGAGGATACAGGCCGCGTCATCATCTCGAAGGATGTCGTCTTCAACGAGAGAACCGTCATTGCTACCAACATTGTCTATGAAGAGACAGCAGAACCAGCACCTGACGAGGTAGCGGGAGCAGATATCCTTCCTGACCCAGTCTCTCCTAATCCTTCCTCCACTATGACAATGGGAGAACCAGTCTAGTCTCCCATGTCTGATGCAGTAGATACAGCGGCCTCATTGGCAGACACAGAGGAAGAAGATGCCGCACCCCTTGTAGCAGCACTTGTGCCTGCAGTACCGCGCCATCCGCCCGCTAACGATCCAGCACCAGGTGGCAGGTACCATCTTAGGCTACGTTACAAGCCTGGTGAGCGCATCCATTTCTGGACACTGCACAAACCAGAAAGGATGAACGTCGCAGTTGCAGCGGATTCAGATGAGCCAACGTCATACAAGGAGGCCATGGATGCACCGGATGTAGCAGATTGGATGCACGCCGTATGAAAGAGATATTGTCGCAGCTGGGCAACGGCACGTGGGAGCTGACTGAGGGTCCACTGAACGCAAGGTGATCAAGTGCAAGTGGGTGTCCAAGAAGAAGCGGGGAGTAGATGACAACCTGGAAAAGTACACGGGAAGGCTGGTTGCCAAGGGCTACTCGGAGCAGGAAGGCTTCGACTACACGGAAACCTTTGCTCCTGTTACAAATTTTGCCTCTGTGCACATGCTCCTTTCTTATGCAGCAGCTGAGGACTTCGAGATTCACCACATGGATCTCAAGACGGCATTGTTGAAAAATGACTTGGAGGAGGAGATCTACATGGAGCAACCAGAGGGGTTTGTCATGGATGGCCAGGAGTACCTGGTTTGCAAGCTGCAAAAGTAACTGTATGGTCTCAAGCAAGCGTCGCGTGCTTGGAACCAGAAGTTGGATGTGGCGCTGTAGTGCATGGGATTTGAGCGTAGCGAGAGTGAGTATAGCGTGTATCGTCGGCAGCATGAGCATGCGATCCTCATCATCATTGTCTATGTGGATGACATGCTCCTCCTTTCCAACAGCATGTCTATATCGCAGGAGTTCAAGGAGGCCATGCAAGAGCGCTTCCAGATATGTGATCTCAGGGAGACATCATACTTCCTCGGTATCCAGGTCACGCATGACCAAAAATTACACTCTCTCGCTGCAGCAGAGCCGCTACATCAAGGATGTCTTGTAGCGGTTCGGCATGGCAGAGGCTAAACCCATCGGCACACTGCTGGAGATGCGACAATACCTCGCGAGCTTCAATGGAGAAGCGGATGCAGTAGAGCAAGAGAAGTACCAGAGCGCAGTCGGCAGTCTCATACACCTGATGGTGGCAACCAGGCCGGACCTCACACAGGGTGTGAGCGCTGTGAGCCAGCACATGGCCAACCTCGGACCTGAGTACCAGAAGGCAGTGAAGCGGATCTTCCGCTACCTTGCTGGAACCATCAACATCGGCATCACGTGTTGGATCTGGAGAAGAGAGGGAGCCTTGGAGCAGCGAGCCTGTGAAACTGAAAGAGCATCACTTGTGCTGAAGAATGATTGTTCAATCACTCAAAATGATGGAGTACATATAGAGCTAGAGCTTGGGTAAGTCAGCCCTTTCACAAGCCACACCATTTAGCCACGGAGGCTAAGGCTCATGCACTGGAGTCCACAATCTCACACGAGGGAGGAAATCAGGCTAACAATCAGGCTGACCAGTCACACACAACCTAGAGAGCTAGAGAATGCTCTCATGGCACACTCCTAGTGGTCACATCACCCACAAACCCATATAGAATGGCCATGTGTCCATGGCTAGCACACAAGGATCTCACCTCACTAAAAAAGTAAGGAGAGGTACCTTTATCCTAGTCAGCACACTCTGACAAGGCAATGCTAAGACCAAGGACCTTTTTGGATGTTTCTCCCATCATGTCTTGACCCTGGACCTCTTGCCTTTTTCTTTTCTCAGGCTAAGGCATGGAGCCATCACCCATGGCCACCCAGACATCGGCGGACCATGACCCCGGATACTTAAAAAATTCATTTCTCCAAAACCGACCGTTGGATGGGCCTGAAACTTGGACCGTAGATATTTTGCCACGTGATCTTCCCACCGGTGACAATCGGAGTACGCATCTGGTAGTTTCATGGAACTTGCTCCGGTGGACCTCAAACTAAGCCGGATGACTTCTTTCCCAACAATCTCCCTCTTTGCCGTAATCAGAGTGGGCTGAGGCGACATGCCTTCATACAGAACTGCTGCTTCTCACGGGTCACTGGCTTGGTACAGAAATAAGCGACTTCTGGTTGGAGTGAACTTTAGCTTGATAGCACCCTCCTGCACCATGTGCCTGATGAAGTGATATGCGATGTCAATGTGCTTGGTGCGTGCATGGTACTCAGGATTCTTGGCGAGTGCGATTGCGCTCTGGTTGTCGACGTGCACAGGAACTGGAACTGCTGCACTCCCATTCACCTCTGCCATGAGACGCTGAAGCCAAACTGCTTCCTTTGCTCCAAAACTGAGAGAGACGTACTCAGCTTCCGTGCTTGAGATGGCCACGACCACCTGCCGCTTGCTACACCAGCTGATGGCCCCACCATTCATGAGGAACACATGTCCAGAGATGGACTTGTGGTCCTCAGGGTTTGAAACCCAATCTGCGTCTATATAGCCAATGATATTGTTGTCGTTGTTGTTGTACGTGATGCCGATGTTGATGGTTCCAGCAAGGTAGCGAAAGATCCGCTTTACTACCTTCTGGTACTCAAGTCCGGGGTTCGCCATGTGCTGGCTCACATCGCTCATAGCTTGTGCGAGGTCCGGCCTGGTTGCCGCCATCAGGTACATAAGACTGCCGACAGCGCTCTGGTACATATGCAGCTCAACTGCATCTGCTTCTCCATTGAAGCTCACGAGGTACTGTCACGTTTCCAGCAGCGTGCTAATGGGTTTAGCCTCTGCCATGCCGAACCGCTGCAAGACATCCTTGATGTAGCGACTCTGCTACAGCGAGAGACATCGTGATTTGCGGTCATGCGTGATCTGGGTACCGAGGAAGTATGATGCCTCCCCGAAATCAGATATCTAAAAGTGCTCTTGCATTGCCTCCTTTAATTCCGGCAGTACACACAAACTGTTGGAAAGGAGGAGCATGTCATCCACATAGACAATGATGATGAGGATCTCATGCTCATGCTGCCAGCGATGTACGCTGTATTCACACTCGCTGCGTTCAAATCCCATGCAATGCAGCGCCGCATCCAACTTCTGGTTCCAGTACGTGACGCTTGCTTGAGGCCGTACAGCGACTTTTGCAGCTTGCCAACCAGGTGCTCCTGGCCATCCATGACGAACCCCTATGGCTGCTCCATGTAGATCTCCTCCTCCAAGTCACCATTCAAGAATGCCGTCTTGACATCCATGTGGTGAATCTCGAAGTCCTCAGCTGCTGCATAAGAAAGGAGCGTGCGCACAGAGGCAAACTTTGCAACAGGGGCAAAGATTTCCGTGTAGTTGATGCCCTCCTGCTACGAGTAGCCCTTGGCGACCAGCCTCGCCTTGAATTTTTTGAGGTTGCCATCTACTCCCTGCTTCTTCTTAAATACCCACTTACACTTGATTACCTTGCTTTCAGGTAGACACTTACTCAACTCCCACGTGCCGTTGTCCAGCTGCGACTATATCTCTTGCTGCACGGCTTGCACCCAATCTGCCGCATCAGGTGCAGCCATGGCCTCCTTGTATGACGCTTGCTCATTTGAATCTGCTCTAATTGCGACGTTCATCTACTCTGGTTTATGCAGCATCCAGAAATGTCCGCGCTCACTTGGCTTGTAGGGCACCCTAAGAGAATACCTTCGACCTGGTGCTGGAGCGTTATCGGGTGGCAAGCGCGGTGCTGCTGGCACAACTACTGCTGCTGCTGGTGGGGTATCTTCTTCCTCTGCTTCTGCCGATGAGGCCGCTGTATCTGCTGCATCAGACATGGGAGAATAGATTGGTTCTCCCACTCTCATAGAGGACGAAGGATCAGGAAAGACTGGATCACAGAGGATATCTGCTTCCACTACCTTGTCAGCTACTGGTTCTGCTGCCTCTTCATAGACAATGTTGGTGCCGATGACGTTGCTCTTGTTGAAGACGACATCCCTGGAAATGATGACGTGGCATGTATCCCTCTCGTAGAGGCGATAGGCCTTGCTTGCCACGTCATAGCCAATCATCAGCATCTGCGCGCTCTTCGCGTCCCATTCCTGCCGCTTCTCCTTTGGCACGTTCATGTGTGCCAAGTTGCCAAATGCGCGAAGATGACCCACGTTCGGCTTCTTGCTGTTGTTCTTCTATGCCCCATGGCCACTGCTATAGGTTGACGGACAGGTTGGGCATGCACTGCTCCCTTGGAGTAAGTCCCCCAAACCGTGTTCGTGGTGCAAGTCCAAGCGAGACACCAGAAGTGTAGCGCAACGGATAGCATGTTGGACTTAGGGACAACAGGTCCTGCGATCGAGCCTTAATGTGCGCAGGAGGTTTTTTGACCTTCTAGCACAGGGGAAGTTTCTTAGACATTTCTCCATGCATGAGGAGAGTGCGCCACTTGGCGGTCAGTGGATGCGCCAATTGGCGGACTGGTGAGGTGGTTTGGAGAGACCACCCCAAAAGTGTCACTGCCCACACACCTTAGAAGCCAGGCCTAGGACTATATGTACCAGGCTCATTCCTCATTCTAATTACACAATCTGGCCTTAGATGCTCCTCACAGAGTTGTCCAACTAAGGAACAGTATAAAGAAGACACTGGTTGGTCTAAGCCCCAGGAGTTAGCCTTTGACTAGCACCTCGCACGAAAGTGACCAAGTGTTAAGTGGACACAGTTGCTAGCAAGTGATTGCCTAGGAACTGCTCAGTGTGGGCCCATAACCCTTTGTCAACCGGCCTGAGGCAAACGGACTAGAAAACAGGGCCGACACAATAGCACCTGCCGTCCGCTCCTAGCATTTCAGCTAGGAGAAGATATCANGGCTCCATCAGCTCCATCAGCTCCATCAGCTTCATCAACTTCAACGGCTTGGTCTGCACTCAGCACACAAGGACCAAGGAAAAGCTCTACCCTTGGAGGCACGACCCCTGAGTCCCAACCAGGACAAGCTCTGCCCTTGGTGGCAAGACCCTGGGTGTGTTGGTGTAGATATCTTCTCTATCTGCAGGTGAACATCGGCTGAAGGGGTAAGCAACGGATCTGCATCCTAAAACCGGTAGCAGACATCAGCTAACATCAGCCTACATCGGCCTCAACGCAGCAGAGACGTGGGAAGCAGATAAGGGCAACAAAAATGGTTGACCCATCAGGAGGAGTGGGGACTGCCGCAGGGCAGTCCTCAAAATCAACAGTGGCTACCACAGGGCAGACCACTGGAGCAAATGTGAGTACTATGTCACTGCCGCAAGGTCTTGGACCCTTGGGAGGAATCCTCATTTTTGAGGGGATTGACTTCCCCCTTTGGAGATGGCAGTTTGAGCTGGCGATGAAAGTGCGCGACTTCATCAAACTACTGAAGGGAGAGGAGCAGGTTCCCGCGGAAGGCACATCCGAGCATGAGGCATGGATGGATCGAAATGACATTGCCATGTCATTCCTCAGCAACGCGATTGCTAAGAAGTATGTTCCCATCATTGCCGGGTATACGCTGGCTTCCGAAGCTTACGACAAGCTCAAGCGCGTGCACCAATCCACCTCCCTTGCGAACAGATTATTTTTCCTACAACGGCTGATCAGCATGCGGGTGAATGAGGGCGAATCAATCCCCGATTTCCTACAGGAATTTGAAGGACTCCTTGGCGAGGCTCGCCAGATGAACTGGGACCTTGACGAGAACATGCAAGCCATGATTCTCCTCATGGCGCTACCGAAGAGCTGGAGCCCGATGATCACCGTCATGGGCGGCTGGAAGGAGGACGACCTGACGTACACGACAGTGTCTGAGTACGTGCGAAACGAGGCCATGCGCCGCAGCGGAAGTGAGGCTAATTTCTCAGCCTATGCCGCACGCTACGGTGGCCGCGGGAGCAAAGGGTCAGCCTCTGGTCAGAAAGGCAGCAGCGGAAGCGGTGGTGGCGGAGGCAACGATGGCGGCAAGGCTCCCAAGCTACAGGGTAACTGCCACAACTGCGGCAAACCTGGGCACTGGGCAAGAGAGTGCAGATCGCCAAAGAAGGAAGACAGCGGAAGCGGTGGGAACAAAGGCAACAAAAAGGGTGGCAAAGAAGCTACCAACATGATGGCACAGAGCACGCCTCNGTCGTGAACGCAAAGGGCGTGGGTGACAAGCTGGTGAGCATCAGCCTCAATGGTGCGGAGAAGGATCTACGGCTACGTGACGTGGTCTACATGCCCTCCTTTGCGGCAAACCTTCTGTCCGTGTCAAAAATAACGGACAACGACATGACGGTGGTGTTCACGCAGAAGAAGGCGGTCATTGCCAGGAACGAAGACATCAAGGTCCTCTACGCCAACAAAGATCTCGTGGCACAGGTTCCACAGGTTGACGGACTCTACGTACTGCAGATAACGGCAGCAAAGAGCTCGGAAAAGGAGGGCCATGCGGGTGCAGCGGAGGCAGTGGTCTCGACACCCACGCAGAAGAGCACACCAACGAAAATCGAAAAAACATCCTGTGCCGCAAAAGACGAAGACGCTGATCTGTGGCATAGACGCTTTGGGCATGTAGCAAACAGCACACTCCAAGTCATCCAGCAACAACAGCTGGTCCGTGGCATGGATGGTTGCAAGAAGGATGCGGTTGGATGTGGCAGCCTGTGTGAACCTTGCCTCCAAGGCAAGTCCAAGCAAACGCGCTTTGAGCGCAATGGTCGCCACGCAGAATCAGCCCTTGACCTCATTCACACCGACGTGTGCGGACCCTTTCGCACGGCGTCAAATGGTGGTAGCAAGTATTTTCTGACCTTCATAGATGACCACAGCCGCAAGGTGTGGATCTTCTTCCTCAAAGCAAAGGGAGAGGTCAGAGAAAAGTTGCAGGAGTTTGTCGCCATGGTGGAGCGGCACACCGGAAAGAAAGTCAAAGCGATGCGAAGCGACAACGGTGGAGAGTACGAGGCATGCAAGGGCTGGTTGAGGCAACATGGGATCAGCCACCAGCCCACAACGCCTTACACGCCGCAGAGCAATGGTGTTGCCGAACGGATGAATCAGACCATCCTCGGCATGGTGC
>SZWC01000072.1:50894-61886 GCA_023375785.1 Penium margaritaceum
CCAAGGCCACCCTAGACAGTGTCATCAGCTTTGATGACATGGCACCCTCTGTGACCGCCAAGTGGCGCTTGATCCACCTTGGACCTTAGAAGCTTCTAGGAAGCTTCCTTGGCCCTTTTTAGTCACAAAGAAAATTTGGTCCTGGGGGGATTTGACCCCGGACCTTTCGCTTGCGAGACGGTGCCTTCACCCACTAGGCTATAGGAAGTTGTCCTAAGGAGCATGCACTACGTAGACTACCAAGAGTAGACCAAGGGGACTTACTCCACAAGGGTGAGCAGTACATACCTTGTCTCTCTCAGCCTCTCTTACATGTCGCTGGGGGACTTGCGCTACAAGCGCAGTGTATACCCAGTCTAAATCTTCCGCTGATTGGACCAGGGGCATATACAGAACATAACAAATAATTCGTATGGATGTACGAGTGATGCACAGTGGAGAATTGAGCTAAGGAACAAGAGTAGCGGAGTGAGGATGTGCTATCCCAAAGGATGTGAGTGGGCAGCGATGAAAGAATGGGCAAGAGGCGAGCAGAGTGAAGACACAGCGGCAAAGCCACGGAATCAAGGGTGAACCGAATGGAAAGACTATTCTGGTTGGACTAGGAGAGAATGAACATCCTCCTTATAACAAAAGCGAATTAGGAAAAACAATAAGCAAGGGCTTCTAGTGCACTAGCCGGACGTGTTTGTGGTGAAGGTACTTATTAGGAGATGACTTAGTAATATGCTGTTGGTTAGTTCCTACCATCAACGGTTCATGTCAGGTGCAACCAAGGTGAGTCATGTCGGAGCTAAACCCTCATTCAAAGTGCTCAGAATATCCGAAAGAAGGTATGATTCGCCTTAGAGGTAGTTACTGTTGGATGAGGAAGATAGTGTCCCTTGCAAGGAACACGAGAAGAGATGAGTCTACTTGTTGTTCTGCCCTCAAGGAGAGAGTATTTTGACAGAGTACCGATACAGTAGTTCTCTCCTAGTTATGTCCTAGTTGCGTCCTAGGTCTATCCAACTTTTTCCATGCTTACATCCCAGTTGTACCATAGTTATACCTTAGTTGCACCCTCATTGTGCCCTACATGTGCCCTAGTTGTGCCCTCGTTGCAACCTAGTTGCACCCTACTTACACCCTAGTTACACCTTCGTCGCATCCTCGTTGCACCCTAGTTGCATACTACTTGCGTCTTACTTACATCGTACTTGAGCCCTTGTCACACCCTAGTTTTACCAAGATACGACCTACATATGCCCTAATTGGGCCCTAATTATGCCCTAGTTACACCCTAGTTGCGCCCTAGTTGCATCCTAATTGCGTTTTAGTTGCGCCTAACTTGCACCATAGTTACACTCTAGTTGCTCCTTAGTTGGGCACTAGTTGCATCCTAGTTGTGGCCTGGTTGTACCGTACTTGTACCCTATGGATAGCCTAGGAACCCTAGTTGCTTCCTACTTGGACCCTAGTTGCGCCATACTTGCGTCCCAGCCACGCCCTAGTTTTGCCCTAGTTCCATCCACGGTGTGCCTTAGTTGTGTTCTGGCTAAGTCCCAGTTACAATCTCATTGTGCCCTAGTTGCACCATATGTGCGTCCTAGTTGCGTCCTAGTTGCGTCCTAGTTGCTCGCTAGTTGCACCCCAATTGGGAACTAGCTACGCCCTAGTTGCCCCCTAGTTGCGTCATTACTGCACCCTTGTTGTGCCCTAGTTGCATCCAACTTGTACCCTAGTTGCACCCAACTTGTGCCCTACATGTCTCCGGGTTGTGCCATACTTGCGTCCTAGTTGGGCCATCGTTGCACCCTAGGTATGTCTGAGTGCGACACTATGTACGTCCTAGTTGCACCCTAGTTGCACCATATTTACACCCACTTGCGCCCTAGTTGTTCCTTAGTTTCGTCCTAGTTATGCCCCACTTATTCGGTACTTGTACCCTAGTTGTATCCTACTTGCATCCTAGTTACGCCCTACTTGCGGCCTACTTGCACCCTCATTGCACCATAGCTGCAACCGACTTGCACCCTAGTTGAGTCATAGTTGTGTCCTAGTTACACCTTCCTTGCGTCCTACTTGTGTCCTTGTTGCGCCTCACTTGGGCTCTAGTCGCACCCAACTTGAACCCTAGTTACGTCCTAGTTGCACCTCAGTAAGGTACTAGCTACACCCTAGTTGTGCCCTAGTTGCATCCTACTTGCACCCTACTTTCGCCCTAGTTGTGTCCTAGGTGCGCTCAAGTTGCACCCTACTTATACCCTATTTGCGCTCTAGTTATGCCCTAGTTGTACCCTATTTGGGCTCTAGTTATGCCCTACATAACCTCTAGTTACGCTCTAGTTGGGCCCTAGTTTGTCCCTACTTACAATATGGTTGGGCCCTAGTTGCACCCAAGTTGTGCCGTAGTTGCGGCTTACTGACACCCTGGTTACGTCCTACATACACCATACTTGCGGCCTACTTGCGTCCTATTTATACCCTACTTGTGCCTTAGTTGTGTGCTAGTTGTGCCCTACTTATACCCTACTGGCGTCCTAGTTACTCCTTAGTTGCACCCTACTTACATCCTATTTGGATCCTAGTTATGCCATAGTTGCATCCTAGTTGTGCCAATCTTGCACCCTACTTGTGTCCTACTTGTACCCTAGTTGTACCCTAGTTGCACCCTAGTTACATCCTACTTGCACCCTACTTGGGTCCTAGTTGCATCCTAGTTGGACCCTAGTTTTGCCCTTGTGCCTCCGTTGGGCACTAGTTCCGCCCTAGCTATGCCCTACTTATGTCCTAGTTGCACCCTACTTGCGCCCTACTTGTGCCTTAGTTTCTCCCATCTTGCATCCTACTTGCATCCTACTTGCGCCATACTTGCACCATGTCAGAAGAATACACGAAGGGGAGGAGGTGCTTATGGCAATAGCAGGCAGAAGCAAGTCGACATGCGGGAGGATGTCAGACAAATGAAGGAAGCAGAAAGATGTGAGATATTGTGCGTTGTCAGTCACGGGAGTACACAAGAGAAGTTATGTCTTGAACAAAGGTCTGAGGTAGATGGATAGCTAGCGAGAGAAAGATGGGGAGAAGTGAGGGTGATGGACCGATGAGTGCAGAGCAAAGAATTATGAATGATGAGGGAGCGAGACCTGAGTTGAGAGTGGGTGGCGAGAACTGAATATGTGATGAGCGAGTATAACGAAGATACGGCAGCAAAGCCGATGAACCAAAGGTGAACACGATTGTAAGACTGTTATGGGCTAAACTAGAGGGAATGAACATCTTCGGTAATATACGACAGAACAGGACAAAGGCAAAGCAATGGCTTCTTTCCGCTAGCCGAACGCGGTTACAACATGGTTGTAGTTATTACGGGTGACTCGCCTCTGGATCCTAGATCGTGACAGACAAGCCGTTGCCGAGGTGGTTCAAGTTGGCTCGGAGCAAAACCTGAACCGTAATTTGGAGCTTGGATTTAATCCATGGGATTATGTCAATGTTGAATTAATCTTCAATATTTTGACAGTCCCTCGGAAGTCAACACTGGAGAGGGTGTGGTGAACAAGTTTGGTATAAGGATCACCAGGTCTTTGAGAAGCCTTAATGTGGTTGCCAAATAATTGGCTGAAGAGAGTGATGATTGGTGAGGATGAGTGCATCCTTCAGGAATACTTCTACCCAGTATGTACCAAAAAGGAATATCTAATTTAGGGGACCAAGGATTACCTGTCGGAGATTGAACTAGGGAAGTTGAATTCTTCCCAGATTGAGGAGGTATTCAACCCTCTATTGATGATAGTTTGTAGAACCATCTCTTTTCGTGTGCAGCTCGGGGGAGTTCTATATACACCCTGGAAGATGAGTAACAATGTCAGTCAGTGTAGTGCTAGGTGTTGAATAGTCAATAAAGAAAATAGGATTTGTTGATGGTTGAACAAGAAGAATGGTAGTGCTTGTATTGTTACTCGTGATCTGCTCCAATGTAAGGAGTGTCGAGAGGAACAATGGATTCATCAAGGCTGTCTGGGAGGATAGCCTTAATGAAGATAATGCTTCAAGGGGATACCTACAATATCTCATTCTCTTAGAAATATGATGATGAGGATTATGGGGATAGAAATATTGTGGGATGCCGAGGATGTAGGAGTGGAGGGCACTGCTACAATGCCACAATCAAAGAAATCTCTGCCATAGAGAGATCTGTGAGTCCAAAGGGGTGGTGTAGGAAAGCACAGAGATTTGGACTGGCCAGACAATGGCTACAACGGATTATTCCACCGGTTAGCTTGATTTGAGTAGGAAGACGGTTAGTGTCCAGTTCCAGTTATGTCTAACGACACCTTTGTAGACTGGCTTTTAGCTACAAATGCAAGTGTTATTAAAGGGGAGATGTGGGTGTTGATCCCACTTGAGAAAAAGGGAAACTCAGGAAGAAGGAACATTCACTGTCGCTGGAGGAGTGACGATTTGTACTCCAGTTTTCTTGGATCTGGCAAGCAAGGAGACTGGAGGGCACCGATGTTTTGGCAAGAGGGAGTTCTCATACTACTAAGAAGTGGTGGGGACGCAGGTCAAAGTACCTAGCGATTGTGACTCGGTGGATCCCCATGTCGACGCTGAGAAGGGAGACTCAAAGCCGATGGCAAGAGGTAGAATGGTGTTGATGGTGAGGACATAGGGACCAAATCACGTGTGTTACTGCGTAGAGGTGTACAATGCGGCAAGGGGAGGACAGGAGCCAACGCGTTGGAATAAATCTACTACCGGCGTGAGTACAGGCTGCTGTGCGACTGGCAGCTAGGTCGAACAGATCCTTATGGTGGTGGCAGATGCTCATGATTGCTGATAATGGGGCGGAAGCTGACACTAGTGGATTTAGGGCGCAAGGGCGAGTTGCGTGTACTGTGGAAGTCTTGGCATGGACGCAGATTCTTGCAATAATGGTAATACGACCGTAGAGGTCCTTGTGTCGAGCGGATGACGAAAGCGAATGACAGGCGGCGGAATGATATTGATAGAGTGGGAGCAGGGGCAAAACCACATGTGCTGTAAAACAACAAGGAGTGTGAAGACGTTGATGATGATACTGATGAAGCTGATGGTAAAGTGGAGTGAAGGATATAGAGGATGTGGGGAGCTGATGAGGCGAGTACGCGTCGCGGCCAAAAAGGAGGATGATGATGATGATGTTGACAATGCAAGGTGAGGAGATGCGGTTGGTGGAGCAACGTCATTAGAGGAGGATGGAGGAGATGGTGAGTGAGCGGCATTCGATGCGGGTGAGCCAACCTGCTGCTCTGTTGTCAGGAGAGTGACAGCGTGTTGGTCGGAGAGATGGCCCGAGACTGACGAGTAGGGAGACTAGTGGTATCTGATATCCTGGCAATGAGAGAAAGTTGGCTGCAACATGAGAAAGTGAGGCAAACAATGCAATTTGCAAATATCATAGGAGCAATGGCTAGTTCCCCAGTTGGCTCAACATGTGAGCAAGAAGACTGGTGGTGTCCGTGTCAACCTGCCTGAGGCGACCGTCTAGAAAACGGGTTCCGACATAATGGTTCCCGCTGACCGCTCTTGGTATTAAAACCAAGAGGTGATATCACCCTCAGAGCCAAGGTTCCACACTGAGCAATTCATTGGAATCACTTCCTTGCACTGTGTCCTTAGTACCTCGTCACTCTCGCGTGAGGAGCTAACTCCTGGGGCTTAGACCAACCAATGCTTCTTTAGTCTCTGCCTCTGGTGGACAACTCTATGAGGAGTCTCAAAGATAAGAACTGTATACAATGACAGGCAACTGACGAGTTCTTATAGTCCTAGAGCCAGCCTCTAGCCTATGCGCGCAGTGGCTCCTTGGATGAGCCACTTTGGGGGCAATCTGGATTGCGTCATCCCCCCTGTCTACATGGCACTCCCTATGACCGTCAAGTGGCACCAGTCACCAGGAAGGACCTTGGAATGTTATAAGATGCCTCTTAGAACCTTAGGACCTTGGAATGTTATAAGATGCCTTCCTGTCCCCCTTTTGGTCACAAAGAAAATAAGTCACTGGGCTGGGATTGACCCAGTAACCTCTCGCTCCAAAGACTGAATCTGGAATGTCTCAGCCACAAGTTGTCCTACGTAGTGTTTGCTGGCTACACTATCCAGTTTAGACCAAGGGGACTTGCTCCAAAGGAGCAGTGCATGCCTTGTATATTGGGACTAGACTTAGTGGACTTACTCCAAGGGAGTAGTGCATGCATAGTCTTTCCTGTGCCTGTCTAAATGTCAGCGATGGACAAGGAGCATATCAGGTCAACAATCCGATATCTTGACAACGGACAGCAAGCTGTATATGCTAAAGACAAGAGAGGGTGGTGCGAGATGGCAGCTCGGGATGAAGTCAGCAAAGACGATGAAGTCAATGGAGTAGCTAAAGTAGATGAAGTAGGTGGAGTGTTCCTGTGCGAGCTGACTGATTCACTGGCGTATAGTTAATCTGTGCCAGCTGAATGATTCACTAGCGTATAGTCCTAGTTGTGCCCCACTTGCGTCCTACTTGCACACTACTTGTGCCCATTTACGTCCTTGTTGCACCTCCATTGTATATGAGATATGTCCTAGTCGTACCATACTTGCACCGTAGTTACGTCCTATTTCTGCCCTTTGTGCATCCTACGTATACCCTAGTTGCACTCTAGTTGTAACCTAGTTGCGCCCTAGTTACGTCATAGGTATGTCCTAGTTGCGTTTGAGTTGGACACTGGCTATTGTCAGAAATAAAGAAGATAAACCAATGAGACGACCGGAATACATCCAAGAACACAAAATAAAAAGGACCACATGAATCTCAACGGACAGGTGCAGACGAGATCCATGTGCCAACAATGACCACGATCTAAATCTCAGAGAAGCTACAATAAATGCGCTACGACAAAACTACCACCACACATCGTCCACTATCACTAAGCAAGCGGTTTCAGTTTGCAGGGGTACTAGCAAGTCATAGGACACTATATAAGATAGACTAGAGCAATATCTAGATCCTTTATTATTTTCCTATCAATCAATCATTTTCCTTCGATCAGCTCTCCGTCGTTTCCACTTTTTCCATCAACTGCTTCGTTCCTCTCCTTTTTATCACTCAGACCTCTAACCAGTGACAGCCAACATAGCTCAATAGTTGTCGTTAAAAGCTTACCCTCTAGGGAAGACCAGTACTACCATCTCTTCCGCTCAAAAGATTGACATGGTATCAGAGTGGTAGGTTTCTAGCCTTGGTACCCTGCCACCATAACGCCAATACTCATCTTTGCTGTCGTAACGATCTACGCTCCTTCATTCGTGCGCATTGCCAAAAGAAGACAATGTGTCCCTCGATGTTGCAACCGCACCCTCCTTTTTCAATGTCGCTCAAGTCTCTATCCAAAATGGCGAACCGCCGCCATTGACGCTCCTCGCAACCTCTGAATCCCTCTATATTGAGCAAGTCCTTGATTGTGGATGTGCTATTTATGCATTCATCAACACTGATATGACTACGTCACTGACATCACCAGTAAGAATCACTAGTGCAGCCAAGGGTATGACCTCTTTGTGCCGCTATTTAGCGACTGTGGCATCTCCAGCTACCCAAGACCTCCGGCACAACCTGCTTTTCGTCCATCGACTCCAAACGGAGGGAGTGAACATCTTCTTCCCCTCTTACGAGTCTGAAGCCTACTTGACAATTGCCGACCACAAACCACTACCAACCTTCACTGTTTGCAACAACATCTACGCATTGTAGATTCTAGGAATAGTTGCCATTATCACCATCGAAGTCGAAGTACAGCCTTCAACTTACGATTGCCACAGCCTCTTTCATCCCTTCCTCTTGCACCACCATCGTCGAGGACATCCAAACTTCAATACCCTTCTTTGTATCCAAGAAACAAATATGGTGAAAGGGCTACCGTCCCTTTCTCCCCTAATCCAACTTGCAAGACCACCATGCACTGCCTACAGCCTTGGAAAATAGAAAGCGTCCCCTCATCCTCCTCATGTCTCATGTGAAGCAAAACCTCTTGACATTCTTCATATGGACCTTGTGGGACCCATCTGTCCTACATCTCTTCAAGTATATAAGAACTTCCTCACCATTGTGGATGACCATTCCCGCTTTGGCATAACTATTTGTTAAAATGTGCTCGTGCCATGGAAGTCGTTTGTAACTTTCCTGGTTCAACCACTCACGAGTGATTCGATGTCTGATTGGATTGCAGATTTGCATAACTTAGAGTTTTCCATGCAGTTTTGAGCTTTCAGTTGCTCGATTTGGTTGAGAATTGAGAAAGTTAGCCCTATCCAAAGTTCAGGTGGTGCGGCGGGTAGAATCTGGTATCTGTCCGGGGTGACAGGATACTCCACCACCGGTGGTCCGTGTTCAGCTACGACAGGCTCCATAGATCCCAAGATCCTAGAAAAAGTGACCACAGAGGTCCCCTAGAATAGGGTGAGCCGCCTTTTGACTTGTCAATCATGAAAGGTGCTTCGAGCTGTCGTCGCCTCGTGTCGGAGACGATTTGTGTTGGCGGCAGCCAAAGGCAGATCACCAAGGGTTACTTGGATGGGCGTAGTAGGGGCTATACTACTCTGTTTTGGGTATTCTTGGATGTGTTGGAAAGCTCCGATCACATGCTACAATAATATAATCAAATCTCACCAAACTAAATGAACATTAATGATTTTCAGTCTTTCTCATTTTCTACAACATGCATTCTGCCAGAATTCTGTTCCTTTCGTGTTGTAGAGACCCAAAGCAGACACTTCCCTTGGAAGTCTCTTTGTCCTAAGTAGTCGTGGATACGTTGGTGGTTAAGGGCACCCCAAGACAGCATTCCTGACAAAGGTTATGTGCCTACGACCTTGATCTACCTGCCAAGACGTTCATAGCTCCTACAAAGCACGGGTTTGTCACTACAGGTGACATCACCGTTGCCATTTGAGGCTGTCCATGGTAGTTCAACATGGCACAGAAGGCAGAGTCCTCGGCCATCTAAACGTACATGGGCAGTCCTGGTTTTGGACTGTGGTGGTGGCATTTTCAGATCTACCTCACGCACAAGGGACTGTGGGAGCTCGTGAAGGACAGGGAGGCTCAAGATGCGAGCGCAACGGATGAGGAGAAGAAAGCCTCCAGGAGGAAGAACACGGAGACGCTGATGTTCCTATTATTCGCACTATATGAATCTCAGTAGGGATACATCCACAGCTGTAACTTGGCAGTTGACACATGGAAGAATGTCTGCTCCATCCACCAGTCAACAGCCCTAGTCAACTAGATCTTTGCAACAATCAACATTCACCAGTCATACTGAGGATCGAGGATGGTGAGGACGATATTTCTGCCATGTAACAGATCGATTCTCTTGCCGCATACTATAATGATGTAGGGTAGAAGACTGACGGGAAGATGTAGGTGATGGCACTCCTCATGGCTCTATCCGACAGTTGGAATCGTCTCATCACTGTGCTAGGAGGTTGGGAGGAGAATAAAGTCACCTACGGCGCAGTTGCCGAGTACATCCGTAACGAGGTGCATTGTCAGAGCGGTGGCAAGACCTCATCATCCTCAACAGCCTTGATCACCAAAACGCAGGGTGGCAACGGCAGCAGCAAGCGAGGTGGCGGTAAGGGCAGCGGCAAGAAGGGTGCCAAGAGGGGTGCATGTCATACCTATGGCAAGGAGGGCCATTAGGCCAATTAGTGTAAGAAGGAGGCGCAGGGTAGAGGCAAAGGTGCCAAAGGCAAGAAGGCACTCCTCAACGGCACGAAGAACCACGACCTGAAGGGCACCATCTGGAGGTGCCGTGACTCAGGTGCGGAGGAGCATACCCAAGTCGAGAAGGTGAAGTTCGTCAACTACACCAAGTCTACAAAGTCCATGGTGACCTCCAACGACAAGATAAAACTTGCGGCCAACAAAGGTGATGTGCACGTGGAGGTGGTGGTTGGTGGTAAACGTTTGGAGCTTGTTATCTAAAACGTGCAAGATGTCCCTGACCTAGCTGATAATTTTAGTGTAATTTGCTTGAAAGACAAGGGCTATGAAGTAATTTTCTATAGGAAAGTTGTAGTCGTGCGGATGGATGATGACGGCAAGGTTGTGCTTGAAGCAAAGCGCGAGGGAGGACTCTACATCATTGAGACCAAGGTCATCCCCTCAGCAGCCGATGCAGAAGACCGGCCAAGGCAAATCGTGAACCTCACAAAAGGCGTAAGAGCAGACCTGCAATTGTGGCATCGGCAGCAGGGGAACTCATCGCGCATAGTCATGTAGGAGATGGTGATGTGCGACATGATTCGCAACCTCAACATCACCGGTGTAGCGGTAGCAGTACATTTTCCATAGCACAAGTACAAGCCTTGCATCGTGGGTAAGGTAAAGCGCAAGCCCTTCAAAGACGGAAAATGACAGGCCGATAACCCGTTTGAGGTCATGCACAGTGATGTGTACAAACCAATCAATACATCGTCCATTGCGGGCGTGTGTTAATTCATCATCATCATCGACGATTGCAACAGAAAGCTCCATGTGTACTTCATGAAGCGAAAGAGCGATGTACTGAACCGGCTGAAGAAGTATGTCGCAGTAGTGGAGAGGCAGACTGGTCGCAAGGTCAGAACGCTACGCAGCGACAATAGCAGCGAGTATGTGGGCTGGGAGGGTGGCTGAACGAGCGGGGAATTTGTTGGAAATGGAGGAGAGAGGGAGCCTTGGAGCAGCGAGCATGTGGGACTGAAAGGGCATCACTTGTGCTGAAGAATGGTTGTTCAATCACTCAAAATGATGGAGTACATATAGAGCTAGAGCTTGGGCAAGTAAGCCCTCTCACAAGCCACACCACTTAGCCATGGAGGCTAAGGCTCACACACTAGAATCCATAATCTCACACAAGGGAGGAAATCAGCCTAGCAATCAGGCTGACCACTCACACACGACCTAGAGAGCTAGAGAATGCTCTCATGGCACACTCCTAGTGGTCACAT
>SZWC01000072.1:65293-208867 GCA_023375785.1 Penium margaritaceum
AGGTCACGCACCATCTGCTTTGCTTGAAGCTGTTGTAAGGCGCGCATGCCGATGTGGCCGTAGCGTGCATGCCAGATCTCGCCATCTGTCGCCTGCACCACAACTGCAAGACTCTGCTCACGCGGGATCTTGGTCGCCCCCAGCAGGCGGTACATGTCGCCCTCCTTCACCGACCTGGCCAACTCCTCTCCTGTATCCTTGTTGAGGATGTAGCCATAGTCATCATCGAAGACGACGCGCAGTCCTGTGTTTGTAAGAGAGGAGACTAAGAGGAGGTTGAATGCAGCATTAGGTACGTACAGCACGCCATGGAACACTCCCACTTCAATGCCACGCGAGGTCTCCAACCACATCTCCACAATCCCAATCCCTTCAGCATACACCACCCGATCATCACTTAAAGCGATAGGACGGGGAGGGATGGACAGCAACTGCGTAAACCACTCCCTGTGGTGCGTCAGACTCTAAGTACACCCAGAGTCTTTGTACCACGCCAGATCCGCCTTCTCCTCCTGCGACATGTCAGACTTTGCCATGAAGAGGCCGTCGTGCACCTCCTTGGCCACGTTTATGTTTCCAAAATGGCGCACGCTGGTCTGGTTCTGCTGCTGCTGTTGCTGCTGGCGTTGTTGTGACTGCTGCTGCTGTTGCTGTGGAGATTGCTGCTTTTGCTGCTGCTGCTGCTGCTGCTCCTTCTGGTCCCTCTTGAACTTGAAGCACTCTTTCTTGTAGTGCCCCTCTTTCTGGCAATAGTGGCACTTGCCCTTCTTCTTGCCTCTCTGCTGCCCGGACTGCTGCTGCTGCTGGTTGCGTGAGCCCATGGCCATGAAAGCTGCTTCACTGTTGCTTCTGCCATTGCGCTTTGCTGCATTGCGACGCAATTCCACCTGCACCAGGTGTGTGCAGATGAAGTCGAGGTCGAGAGTTGGCTGGCACTCCAGCGTCTCTNGCCCTGTCCAGATACGCCTCCATCCCTTCACCACCCTGCATTTTCAGCGCCATCATCTTTTCCTCCAAAAGCATGAGGAATGCAGGATCCTTGCTCTCATACTTCTTGCACAACGTGTCCCACCCCTCCTTTGCAGTAGCCTTGTCACTCACGTACTGAAGATGCAGGTTGGAGATGGTGTTGACAAGCAACCTATAGGCCTGCCTGTCCTTCTTCTTCCACTCCTCATACGTCGCTGGTACAGCTATAGAAGAACCCGCATCAGCTGCACCCTTTTGCGGCGTCTTCCCCGCCACCACCTGCGCTGCGGTGATGCCTTTTGCCTGTGGAACTGGAGCCGGCTCGTCGCCGCTCACCACCTCCCACAAGCCCCTCTCCTCCAAAAGGAGGCGGGTACGGATCTTCCAAAACGTGAAGTTGGCGCGTCCCTCCAGCCACTCCAAAGGCTGGGCTGCTGTCACAACGCCAGCTGCTGCCATTTTGAGCCTTGGTGATGCCCAACGCTGCCCTTGGATGGCGGCGCTACCCCTGCTTCTGCTGCTGCTTCTGCCAGAAATCTGTCTGACAGAAAATGGACTGTAGATGCTAGCAGACTAGGAATTTTAAAAAACTGAGCCCACCACTGGAAAATCCAGCTCAAAACCTTTCAGATCGACCCATAAAACCGGGTCATCAGCAGGGGATTTCAAAAGATATGCCCTCTTGAAAACAGGGTATGCTTCTGCTCCTACTCCAACTCAGGCCAGCCAGCTTGTAAACAGCGTTTCTCCCAAACGAATCGATGGAATGCAAATATTTTTGCACCAACGGAAAGCTTAGGAAAAATACTACAATTAGCATGTGCCACTTTTTAAATTTGACAAAGAAACAAGAGAGTTATGGTCATCACAAGGCGACAGTCTTACTCATAGAGAAGAGTGTAGCCCTGACCGACCTCGTTTTGAGCATAACTCTCAATCCCACCGTTGGATCTTCACGATCTTGGGCTCGTTGGAAAGCTTGTCTTCTGACCTTGAAGATCCAGAGGTTGATCGTCAAATTTGGTGAAGGTTTCACCCCAACCCGTCACTCTCAATGTGACGGCCTGTGCTGGCTAAAAGTGGCAAAACTTGGCTCTGATACCAAATGTTGGAAATGGAGGAGAGAGGGAGCCTTGGAGCAGCGAGCATGTGGGACTGAAAGGGCATCACTTGTGCTAAAGAATGGTTGTTCAATCACTCAAAATGATGGAGTACATAGAGAGCTAGAGCTTGGGCAAGTCAGCCCTCTCACAAGCCACACCACTTAGCCATGGAGGCTAAGGCTCACACACTAGAATCCATAATCTCACACAAGGGAGGAAATCAGCCTAGCAATCAGGCTGACCACTCACACACGACCTAGAGAGCTAGAGAATGCTCTCATGGCACACTCCTAGTGGTCACATCACCCACAAACCCATGGAGAATCGCCATGTGTCTATGGCTAGCACACAAGGATCTCACCTCACCTAAAAAGTAAGGAGAGGTACCTTTATCCTAGTCAGCACACTCTGACAAGGCAATCCTAAGACCAAGGACCTTTTTGGATATTTCTCCCATCAGGTCTTGAACCTGGACCTCTTGCCTTTTTTCTTTTCTCAGGCTAAGGCATGGAGCCATCACCCATGGCCACCCAGACATCGACGGTCCATGACCCCCGAAACTTCGAAAATTGATATCTCCTTATCCGACCGTTGGATCGGCTTGAAACTTGGACCGTAGATAATTTGCCACCTGATCTTTGCAATAGTGAAGACGGATCGACGATCGGAGCAGGCATCTGGAAGTTTCCTGGAACTTGCTCCTGTGGACCTGAAATTGAGCCGGATGGCTCCTTTCCCAACAGAATTGAATGGCAGCCGACCACTCTATACACGCCTCACTCAAATGGTGTGGCAGAGCGTGCGAACCAGAGGCTACTCACCATGGTGCAGACAATGCTCCTGTATGCTCAGTTGCCATGGAGCTTGAGGGCAGTGGCCTTGAGCACGGCATGCTACCTCTCTAACCTCACCCCAATGGCAGTGCTAATGGGTAAGTACAGCTAGAGGATACTGCAAGTGGCTTTGAGTGGGCGCAAACCAAGTGTGGCACACTTGAAGGCGTTTGGGTGCAAGGCACACACGCTGGTATAGGACGCTCCAAGAAAATACTCCAAATAAGACCTTCGTGCAAAGGCGTACGCGTTCATCGGATACGAGAATGCGCTCAAGGCTTATCACCTCTTTGCTCCCCATATGCAGGACGTCATCACCACCCACGAAGTCACTTTTGATAAGTAGCACAATTACTATAGCTGCAACAACAATATCACCATAGCGCACTCACCAAAGCAGGGGGGTTGTTAAAAATCTTGAGTCTGAGGAGGAGCCGGCGGCTGCAGGGGTCGATGACGGGTCTTTGGAGGATGACGATTGTAGAGTTCAGCAGGGCAATATAGCAGGTGCAGGTGCCGCTGGAGCGCAGGATGTAGTTGCCAATGCGAGGGAGCCCGCGGCCATGGAGAACGTTGTAGTAGAGTAGCAACAGGACCAGTAGCCAGCGTCATTAAGGTCGTCGTGTCGTAGCTGGAGGTAGTGGAATGCGGCAAAGTAATACAAGGCAAGCATGGGTCGCTCGGTTGGCATGGCGCGGTGCATGATGGTAGCCACAACGGAGCCAACAACCATGCAAATGGTGCTTGCACGGCCTTACGGGAAGTAGTGGGATGAGGCAATAAATTCTTAATTTGCGTCCATTTCTCGGAACAACACTTGGGAGCTGGTGGATTGGCGTGAGGGGACGAAGGTGATCAGCTCCAAGTGGGTGTTCAAGGTGAAGCTCACCAAGGACAGCAAGGTAGAGAAGTATGAGGTACGGTTAATGGCAAAGGGCTACATGGAGCCGAAAGGCAAATACTACGATGAGACGTCGACACCCATCACCAAATTCACAAGCAAATAAACCATCCTCATGGTGGCGGGTACAAAGGACATGGAGATCCACCAAATGGATTTCAAGATGGCATTCCTAAATGACATCATGGACAAGGAGATCTACCTTGAGATGCCATAGGGGGTGGATGCGCGAGAGGAGAAGGTGTGCAAGATGTGGAAGGCCTTGTATGGGCTAAAACATGAATCCAAGTACTGGTACCAGCACATGGACGACTACATGGCGGAACTCAGCTTCAAGCGCTGTGAGTCTAACCAGTGCGTGTACGTATGGTAAAACAAGAGATTCCATCAGATTCTTCCACTCTATGTGGATTATCTGATACCGTGTTCATCTGACCTGGTGGCTTTGGAGCAGCTCAAGGAGTACCTAAGTAGCAGATTTACGATGACGGGCATGGAGGAGCTGGAGTACTACCTTGGGATAAGCATCACGCAGAACTGGAGGACGTTCACGCTTGAGCTGGGGCAGGCCAAGTACGTGGCCGAGGTCTTGAAGCAGTACGGCATGGAGGACTGCAAACTAGTTGGCAGTCCATTTTCTGCTAGCATCTACAGTCCATTTTCTGTCGGACAGATTTCTGGCAGAAGCAGCAGCAGAAGCAGGGGTATCGCCGCCACCCAAGGACAGCGTTGAGCATCACCAAAGCTCAAAATGGCAGCAGCAGGCGTGGTAACAGCAGCCCAGCCCTTGGAGAGGCTGGAAGGACACGCCAATTTCACGTTCTGGAAGATCCGTACCCGCCTCCTTTTGGAGGAGAGGGGCTTGTGGGAGGTAGTGAGCGGCGACGAGCGCGCTCCGCCTCCACAGGCAAAAGGCATCACCGCAGCTAAAGTGGTGGCGAGGAAGACGCCGCAGAAAGGTGCAGCACATGCAAGTTCATCTACAACTGCAGCGGCGGTGTATGAGGAGTGTAAGAAGAAGGACAGGCAGGCCTAGACGTTGCTTGTCAACACCATCTCCAACCCGCATCTTCAGTATGTGAGTAACAAGGCTACTACAAAGAAGGGGTGGGACACGTTGTGCAAGAAGTATGAGAGCAAGGATCTTACATTCCTCATGCTTTTGGAGGAAAAGATGATTGCGCTCAAAATGCAGGGTGGTGAAGGGATGGATGCGTACCTGGACAGGGCAAAGGAGCTGGCGAAGCAGCTGAGAGTGGCCTGCAACCCTGTGGAAGAGACGCGCTTCATCCTCCTCTTGCTGAGGGGACTCCCAACCAGCTACGACACGGTGCGAGAGACGCTGGAGTGCCAGCCAACTCTCGACCTCGACTTCATCTGTACACACCTAGTGCAGGTGGAATTGCGTCGCAATGCAGCAAAGCGCAATGATGGCGGCAGCAGTGAAGCAGCTTTTGTGGCCACGAGCTCTCGCAACCAGCAACAGCAGCAGCAGTCTGGGCAGCAGAGAGGAAAAAAGAAAGGCAAATGCCACTACAACCAGAAAGAGGGATACTACAAAAAGGAGTGTTTTAAGCTCAAGAGGGACCAGAAGGAGAAGCAGCAGCAACAGTCATCTCAGCAGCAGTAGCAGCAGCAAAAGCAGCAACAGCAGCAGCAGTAGTCACAATAGCGTCAGTAACAGCAGCAGCAGCAAAACCAAGCTGGTGTGCGCCACTTTGGCAACATGAATGTAGCGAAGGAGGTGCGCGACCGTCTCTTCATGGCGAAATCTGACATGTCGCAGGTGGAGAAGGCGGATCTCGCATGGTACAAGGACTCAGGGTGTACCAAGAGCCTCACACATCACAAGGAGTGATTTACGCGGCTGTTGTCCATCCCTCCCCGTCCTATCGCTATGGGTGATGATCGGGTGGTGTATGCAGAGCGGATTGGGATTGTGGAGATGTGGTTGGAGACCCTACGTGGCATTGAAGTGGGAGTGTTCCATGTTGTGCTATATGTACCTGATGCTGCATTCAACCTCCTCTCAGTCTCCTCTCTTACAAACACAGGACTGCGCATCGTCTTCGATGATGACTATGGCTACATCCTCAACAAGGATACAGGAGAGGAGTTGGCCAGGTCAGTGAAGAAAGGCGACATGTACCGCCTGCTGGGGGCGACCAAGATCCTGCGTGAGCAGTCTTGCAACAGTGGTACAGGCGATAGATGGCGAGATCTGGCATGCGCGCTACGGCCACATCGGCATCCGCGCTACGGCCACATCGGCATGCGCGCCTTGCAGCAGCTTCAAGCAAAGCAGATGGTACGTGACCTTCCTACCATCTCTAACTTTGAGTAGCAGTTGTGCATCGGCTGTTTGGAGGGAAAGCAGCACCGGGAGGCGTTCTCTGGAGCAGGGGAGCGTACGAAGGAGGTGTCGGAACTGGTGCACAAGGACTTGTGCGGACCGATGCAGACCCAGAGCTTTGGAGGCTCTAGGTATTTCCTGACCTTCATTGATGATTTCAGCCGTTACACTACTGTGTACTTCCTTCCAAGGACCAATGCTTTGACAAGTTCAAGGTGTTCAAGGCCATGGTGGAGAACCAGACTGGCAAAAAGATCAAGGCGCTGCGCAGCGATCGCGGTGGAGAGTACCTGAGCAAGGAGTTCCAGGACTACCTCGCAGCAGCTGGCATCAAGGCGCAGCGTACCGCGCTGTACTCGCCACAAAAGAACGGTGTAGCAGAACGCGCCAATCGTACAATTGTGTAATCGGCGCGCTCCATGCTGCACGCGGCTTGGCTGACTTACGACTTCTGGGCTGAAGCAGTGAGCACTGCGGTCTACATCAAGAACCGCAGTCCGACTAAGCCGCTAGAGCAGATGCCGCCGTACGAGGCGTGGATCGTCAAGAAACCGAGCGTGGGTCATCTCCGAGCATTTGGCAGCTTGGCGCACATGCACGTGCCCAAGGAGAAGCGGCAGAAATGGGACGCAAAGAGTGCGCAGATGCTGATGATTGGCAACGAAGTGGCAAGCGAGAGGGATACAGGCCACGTCATCAAATCCAAGGATATCGTCTTCAACGAGAGCAACATCATCGGCACCAACATTGTCTTTGAAGAGGCAGCAGAACCAACAGCTGAAGAGACAGTGGGGGCAAAAATCCTTCCTGATCCAGTCTCTCCCGATCATTCCTCCACTGTGACAGTGGGAGAATCACTCTACTCTCCCATGTCTGATGCAGCAGATACAGCAGCCACACCGGCAGAAGTAGAGGAGGGAGATGTAGCACCACCATCAGCAGTAGTTGTGCCAGCAGCACCGCGCCAGCTGCCCGCTAACGCTCCAGCACCAGGTCGTAGATACCCTCTTAGGGTGCATTACAAGCCTAGTGAGCGCGGCCATTTCTGGATGCTGCAGAAACCAGAGCAGATGAACGTCGCAGTTGCAGCAGATTCAGATGAGCCAATGTCATACAAGGAGGCCATGGCTGTAACGGATGCAGCAGATTGGACGCAAGCCGTGAAGCACGAGATACAGTCGCAACTGGACAACGGCACGTGGGAGCTGACTGAGCGTCCACTTGGATGTAAGGTGATCAAGTGCAAGTGGGTATTGAAGAAGAAGCGGGGAGCAGATGGTAACCTGGAAAAGTACAAGGCGAGGCTGGTTGCCAAGGGCTACTCGCAGCAAGAGGGCATCGACTACACAGAAACGTTTGCCTCTGTGTGCACGCTCCCCTCTTATGCAGCAGCTGAGGATTTCGAGGTTCACCACATGGATGTCAAGACGGCATTCTTGAATTGTGTCTTGGAGGAGGAGATCCATATGGAGCCGCCGGAGGGGTTCGTCATGGATGGCCAGGAGCACCTGGTTTGCAAGCTGCAAAAGTCGCTGTACGCCCTTAAGCAAGCGTCGCGTGCTTGGAACCAGAAGTTGGATGCGGCGTTGTAGTGCATGGGGTTTGAGCGCAGCGAGTGTGACTACAGCGTGTATCGCTGGCAGCATGAGCATGCGATCCTCATCATCATTGTGTATGTGGATGACGTGCTCCTCCTTTCCAACAGCATGTCTGCACTGCGGGAGTTCAAGGAGGCCATGCAGGAGCGTTTCTAGATGTCTGATCTCGGGGAGGCATCATACTTCCTCGGCATCCAGATCATGCATGACCGCAAATCACGCTCTCTCTCGCTACAGGAGAGTCGCTACATCAAGGACGTCCTGCAGCGGTTCGGCATGGCAGAGGCCAAACCCATCGGCACGCTGCTGGAGACGCGGCAGTACCTCGTGAGCTTAAGTGGGGAAGCAGATGCAGCTGAGCGGCAGAAGTACCAGAGCGCTGTTGGCAGTCTTATGTACCTAATGGTGGCAACCAGGCCGGATCTTGCACAGGCTATGAGCGCTGTGAGCCAGCACATGGCTAATCTCAGACCGGAGCACCAGAAGGCTCTGACAACAGCGTCATCAGCTATACAGATGCAGATTGGGCTTCAAATCCTGAGACCCGCAAGTCCATCTCTGGACATGTGTTTCTCATGAATGGAGGTCCCATCAGCTGGTGCAGCAAGCGACAAGTGGTCGTGGCCACCTTGAGCAGAGAAACTGAGTACGTCTCTCTCAGCTTTGGAGCCAAGGAAGCAGTTTGGCTCCAGCGCCTCATGGCAGATATGTGTGGGAGTGTAGCACTTCCAGTTCCTGTGTGCGTTGACAACCAGAGCGCGATCGCACTCGCCAAGAATCCTGAGCACCATGCACGCACCAAGCACATTGACATCGCATATCACTTCATCAGGCACATGGTACAGGAGGGTGCTATCAAGCTGGAGTTTACTCCAACCAGCAGGCAGGTCGCTGATTTCTGCACCAAGCCAGTGACCCGTGAGAAGCAGCAGTTGTGCATGAAGGCATGTGGACTCAGCCCACTCTGACTTCGGCACAGCGGGATATTGTTGGGAAAGGAGCCATCCGACTCAATTTCAGGTCCACAGGAGCAAGTTCCAGGAAACTTCCAGTTGCCTACCCCGATTGTCAATCGGTCTTCACCATTGGAAAGATCAGGTGGCAATTTTTCTACAATCCAAGTTTCAAGCCGATCCAACGGTCGGATTGGGAGATATGATTTTTTAAGTTTCAGGGATCATGGACCGTCGATGTCTGGGTGGCCATGGGTGATGGCTCCATGCCTTAGCCTGAGAAAAGAAAAAGGAAAGAGGTCCAGGGTCAAGACCTGATGGGAGAAATATCCAAAAAGGTCCTTGGTCTTAGGATTGCCTTGTCAGAGTGTGCTGACTAGGATAAAGGTACCTCTCCTTTCTTTTTAGGTGAGGTGAGATCCTTGTGTGCTAGCCATGGACACATGGCGATTCTCCATGGGTTTGTGGGTGATGTCACCACTAGGAGTGTGCCATGAGAGCATTCTCTAGCTCTCTAGGTCGTGTGTGACTGGCCAGCCTGATTGTTAGGCTGATTTCCTCCCTTGTGTGAGATTGTGGACACTAGTGTGTGAGCCTTAGCCTCCATGGCTAAGTGGTGTGGCTTGTGAGAGGGCTGACTTGCCCAAGCTCTAGCTCTATATGTACTCCATCATTTTGAGTGATTCAACAACCATTCTTCAGCACAAGTGATGCCCTTTCAGTCCCACATGCTCGCTGCTCCAAGGCTTCCTCTCTCCTCCAGATCCAACATCTTCAGCACAACTGATGCCCTTTGAGTTCCACATACTCGCTGCTCCAAGGCTCCCTCTCTCCTCCAGATCCAACATTTGGTATCAGAGCCAAGTTCTACCAGTTTCAGCCAACACAAGCTGTCACTTTGAAAGTGACGGGCTAGGGTCAAACCTTGACCAAATTTGACGGTCAACCAGTAGAGCTTCAATGGAGAAGCGGATGCAGCTGAGCGGCAGAAGTACCAGAGCGCCGTCGGCAATCTCATGTACCTGATGGTGGCAACCAGGCCGGACCTTGCACAGGCTGTGAGCGCTGTGAGCCAACACATGGGGAACCCCGGACCTGAGCACTAGAAGGCAGTGAAGCAGATCTTCCGCTGCCTTGTTGGAACCATCAACATCGGCATCACATACAACGGCAACGACAACAACATCATCGGCTATACAGACGCAGATTGGACTTCAAATCCTGAGGACCGCAAGTCCATCTCTGGACATGTGTTCCTCATGAATGGTGGGACCATGAGCTCGTGTAGCAAGCGGAAGGTGGTCGTGGCCACCTCAAGCACGGAAGCTGAGTACGTCTCTCTCAGTTTTGGAGCGAAGGAAGCAGTTTGGCTTCAACGTCTCATGGTGGAGATGAATGAGAGTACAACAGTTCCAGTTCCCGTGCACGTCGACAACCAGAGCGCAATCACACTCGCCAAGAATCCTAAGCACCATGCACGCACCAAGCATATTGACATCGCATATCACTTCATGAGGCACATGGTGCAGGAGGGTCCTATCAAGCTGGAGTTTACTCCAACCAACAGGCAGATCGCTGATTTCTGCACCAAGCCAGTGACCTGTGAGAAGCAGTAGTTCTGCATGAAGGCATGTGGAATCCGCCCCCTTTGACTGCAGCAAAGTGGGAGATCTGGCTCAGTTTCAGGTCCATAGGAGCAAGTTCTAGGAAACTACCAGATGTTACACATTACCCCGTGTCATGCCCTGGAGGTGCCGTTTTTAGGACGATGGCTCCAGATCCTTGTACAATGCATGTTTGCATGCATGGATGGATGTTTCAGAAACTAGAGGACACGCTGGACCAGCTGCAATTTTAATCGCAACAATCGGATAAGAATTGAGGGAGTTATGGTCCGTCAAAGTTGGGAGGTGGTGCTGGCCGTCCGGGTTTGGACGGCAGACTTGGTACCGGCCGGAAAAATGATCCGGCAGTGACCAGTTGGACTCCCACCACGCACACCATGGCCGAGGCACCCCTTGGGGGATGCTAGCAGCAACATCCCATGGTTCATTGGAGCCATGTGCGCTTCGGAATGGCGGTCTGATGCTTCATTGGGGTCCAGGGCGCTTAGGGCGCCCGTCACTCACGCTAGTGCTCTGTCAGGGACAGAGACTCAATGATGGACTCTGAATCGCGTATTGGGCGGTACGGTGGTCCAAAGCACACACGATTTGGTGCGTTGGAAAGCTTGTGACAAGCCCTATAACTTTGCTGATGTGCTCCTTGTCCAGTAATCCACTCAAAATTGATCCCCAGCTCTTTGAACTTTAGGTGTTGCTGAATTCTGTCAGATTTCTGCTCATATAGTGTGTGGCGACCAGAAAGCACACACTTCGTCTAAGACTGCTGCCCAAAAGAGTTGTGAACCTCAGGACGTGGCCAGGCCACGTTGGAACCACATTTCCAACAAAGGGTTATGGGCCCACAGCCGTGACCGGTCCCAAACGTTCACGGCTTCTGCGACGGACAGGCGGAGCGTCTCGGACAACCTCACTGTCAACGTCAGACGACCCGGGTAGCAGAAGCGCAACATGGCACTGAGAACGGAGTTGCATCTGATCCAGAAGTATGCGGGTGGCCCTGGCTTTGGGCTGTGGAGATGGAACTTTGAGATCTACCTCGCACACAAGGGGCTACTTGACGTGATGAAGGGCACAGAGGTTCTCGACGAGAAGACTGCGACAGACGAAGAGAAGCAGGCCTTCGCAAAGAAAAACACCAAGGCTCTCATGCTCTTGCTGTCGTCTACTGCCGAGAACCAATGGGGCTACTTCCAAGGCAGCGCGCTGGTTGCCGAGGCATGGCAAAAGCTTTGCTCTATCCACCAATGGACGTCGCTTGCAAACCGGATCTTCGCGATGAAGTGACTTCTAACGGTGAGGATCGAGGAGGGCGAGGACATCCTCGCCGCCATGCAGCAGATTGAGTCACTCGCCTCGCAATGCAACGATGTGGGGTGGAAGGTCGACTCTCAACTGCAGGCGATGGCTCTCCTCATGGCTCTACCTGACAGTTGGAGCCCCATCATTATCGTCCTCGGTGGATGGGCGGAGTATAAGCTGACCTATGGCGCAGTCACCGAGTATATCCGCAACAAGGCGCAACGTCGCAGTGGCGGCGAGGCCTCATCATCTTCATCGGCCCTGGTCACCAAAACGCGCGGTGGCGGCAGTGGCGGCAAGGGAGGCGGCGGAAAGGGTAGCGGCAAGAAGGGCGTCAAGAAAGGTGCGTGCCACAATTGTGGCAAGGAGGGCCATTGGGCCCGCGAGTGCCCGCAGGATGCAAAGGCCGGCGGCAAGGACGCCAAAGGCAAGAAGGCGCTCCTCAATGGCACCACAAACCACAACCTCAAAGGGGCCAACAAGCGGTGCATGGATTCTGGTGCCGAGGAGCACACCAAGTCGCAAATGTGGGATTCATCCGCTACTCCAAATCTGCCAAGTCTATGGTGGTCGCAAACGACAAAGTCGAGCCCGCGGCCGGCCAAGGAGACGTTGAGGTGGAGGTGGAAGTGAACGGTAAGAAGATGTTGTGTGTCATCCATGATGTGCAACATGTCCCCGGCCTGGCTGACATTCTAAGTGTTAGTCGCTTGACGGATAAGGGGTATGAGGTGCTCTTCCGCAAGAAAGGCGCAGTGGTAGGCATGGACGGCGACGGCGAAGTCGTGCTGGAGGCAAAGCACGAGGGCGGTCTCTACATCATGGAGACAAAAATGATCCCCGTAGTAGCAGAAGCAGCAGATTCACAAGAACGTGCCGTCAACTTGGCCAAAGGAGGGGGAGCTGATCTGGAGCTCTGGCACTGGCGGCTGGGGCATTCGTCGCCCGTAGTCGTGAAGGAGATGGCGAAGCAAGACATGGTCCACGGCCTCGACATCACCGGTGTAGCAGACGCGGTAGCAGATGCAGCTGCGCACAAAAAGTACGAGCCTTGCATTTTGGGCAAGGCGAGGCGCAAGCCGTTCAACGAGAACGTGGGGCGCGCCCAAGACCTGCTGGAGATCGTCCATAGTGATGTGTGCGGACCGTTCAAAACGCCGTCAAAAGGCGGCGCACGGTACTTTGTCACCTTCATCGATGAATGCAGCAGAAAACTATACGTGTACTTCATGCAGCGGAAGGGCATGGTGCTGGACCGGCTGAAGGAGTACGTCGCTGCAGTGGAGAGGCAGACTGGCTGCAAGGTCAGAGCGCTACGCAGCGACAACGGCGGAGAGTACGTGGGCTGCAGTGGGTGGCTGAAAGAGCAGGGCATCAACTGGGAGCACAGAACTCCCTACTCGCCACAATCAAATGGCGTGGCAGAGCGAGCAAACCTGACGCTGCTCAACATGGCACGTACGATGCTCGTGGACGCGGGATTGCCGCGGAGCTTCTGGGCACAAGCAGTGCATACGGCAAGCTATACAATCAACCTGACCCCGACAGCAGTGCTGAAGGGGAAGAGCTGCAGGAAGACGCCGGAGGAGGTATAGAGCGGGCGCAAGCCAAGTGTAGCGCATCTGAAGGTCTTCGGGTGCAAGGCGCACGCGATGGTGTAGGCGGCACAACGGCGCGATGGAAAACTGGACCCACGCGCCAAGATGTGTCTCTTCCTTGGCTACGAGAGCGCGCTTCAGGCGTACTGGCTCTACAATGTGAGCAAGGAGGAGATCTTCAGCAGCCGTGATGTTGAGTTCGACGAGCACCAGACCTACAGCAGTAGCAGCAGTGACATCGGCATGGTAGACTCTCCGAAGCAGGGGGAGTGGCTCCAGCTCCTAACCAATCAGGAGGAGCCGGCGGACGCCAACACTAACGAAGACTCTTCGGTGAGCGACGGTGCTGGGGTGTAGCAGGGCGGCGGTACAAACACAGGTGTCGCAGAGGCACAGGACGCAGCAACCGAAGCACAGGAGGCCGAGGACGCGAATGGGGCTGCCGAGGAGCAGCAACAGGACCAGCAGCCGGCGTCACCAAAATCACCACGACGCAGTCAAAGGCAGCGAAATGCGGCAAAATGGTATGACGCAGCAACGGGCAGCTGGATCGGCATGGCGCGGTGCATCATGGCAGCCACAGCGAAGCCGAAAACCATGCAAGAGGCGCTTGTACAACCTGAAGCGGAGCAGTGGGACGCAGCTATCAAGTCAGAGCTTGCGTCCATTGCCGAGAACGACACTTGGGAGCTCGTGGATCGGCCGAAAGATGCCAAGGTCATCGGCTCCAAGTGGGTCTTCAAAACAAAATACAACANCTGGATCGGCATGGCGCGGTGCATCATGGCAGCCACAGCGAAGCCGAAAACCATGCAAGAGGCGCTTGTACAACCTGAAGCGGAGCAGTGGGACGCAGCTATCAAGTCAGAGCTTGCGTCCATTGCCGAGAACGACACTTGGGAGCTCGTGGATCGGCCGAAAGATGCCAAGGTCATCGGCTCCAAGTGGGTCTTCAAAACAAAATACAACAAGGAAGGTACGGTGGAGAAGTACAAGGCGCGGCTAGTGGCGAGGGGGTTTGCACAACGCAAGGGCGAGCACTACGACGAGACATTCGCCCCCGTCGCCAAGTTCACGAGCATCCGGGCGATCCTCGCGGTGGCAGCTGCCAAGGACAAGGAGCTACACCAAATGGATGTGAAAGCTGCGTTCCTAAACGGAATTCCCGACAAGGAGATCTTCATGGAGGTGCCGAAGGGGGTGGAGGCGCCGGAGGGCAAAGTGTGCAAAATGCGCAAGTCCTTGTACAGGCTAAAACAGTCGCCAAGGTGCTGGTACCAGTAGATGGATGGCTACATGGTGCAGCTCGGCTTTAAGCACTGTGAATCTGATCACACTGTGTATGTGCGACGCAACAACCGGCTCCATCACATCATCACACTCTATGTGGGTGACCTGATTTTGTATTCATCTGACCTGCAGGCTCTACAACAGTTCGAGCAGCTGAGCAGCAGATTTCAGATGTCCGACATGGGGGAGTTGGAGTACTACCTCGGGATGAGCAAAACGCGGAACTGGAGGCCGCGCACTCTTGAGCTGGGACAGGCCAAGTGCGTGGCCAAAGTGCTAAAGCGGTACGGCATGGAGGATTGCAAACCGGTTGGCAGTCCGGTCTCCACAACCTGTGACCTGAGCGCGGCAATGTCGCCGCAAACAAAAGAAGAGTGGGAGGACATGGCGGGGGTACCATACCATTTTACGGTGGGCAACCTCATGTACGCCATGGTGGCAACTCGACCGGACCTGGCCTACGCGGTGGGTCAAGTGAGCAGGTACGTGGCCGATCCAGGGCCATTACTCTGGCAGGCGGTCAAGCGCATCCTCCGCTACCTGCAGGTGACGCGGCACGCGTGCCTGAGGTTCGACGGCAAGGGGAGGACCGACCCCTTGCGTCTGGTCTGCTACACGGATGCAGACTACGTCAGCGACGTGGACAAGCGGAAGTCTACCTCCGGCTACGTGTTCTTCCTTGCAGGTGCAACGGTCTCGTGGTGCAGCAGAAAACAGGACTGCGTCCCCACCTCCACAGTGGAAACAGAGTACATCGCGTTGTCCGAAGCAGTCAAGGAGGCAGTGTGGCTCCGCAGGCTATTGGGGGAGCTCGGCGTGCCGCAACGGGAGCCTACGGTGGTACAAGAGGACAACACCAGCTCCATCTCGCTGACCAACAACCGGACGCAGTACAAGAGGACGAAGCACATTGACGTGCGCTACCACTATGCGCCCGACATGGTCCAAAAGGGACAGGTTGTGCTACAACATTGTAGTACGACGCACATGCTCGCGGATTGCTTGACCAAGGCGCAGCCCAGAGATCAGCATGTCCTCAGTGTGGCAGGCCTTGGGCTTACGGGCTATGATGGACTCAAGAGCGCTATGGAAGATGAGCAGGAGTGAGTAGGGAGACACCCGGCATGGCAAATGCAAGGGGAAGATTGTTACATATTGCCCCGTGCCATGCCCTAGAGTTGCCGTTTTTAGGACAATGACTCCAGATCCTTGTACTGTGCATGTTTGCATGCATTTGGATGTTTCAAAAACTAGACGAAACGCTGGACCAGCTGCAATTTGAATCGCAGCAATAGACTAAGAATTGAGGGAGTTATGGTCCGTCAAAGATGGGAGGTGGTGCTGGCCGTCCGGGTTTGGACAGTAGACTTGGTACCGGCAAGAAAAATGATCCGGTGGTGACCAGTTCGACTCCCACCACGCACACCATGGCCGAGGCGCCCCTTGGGGGATGCTAGCAGCAATGTCCCATGGTTCATTGGAGCCATGTGTGCTTCGGAATGGCGGTCTGATGCTTCATTGGGATCCAGGGCGCTTCGGGCGCCCGTCACTCACGCTAGTGCTCTATCAGGGACAAAGACTCAATGATGCACTCCGAATCGCGTATCGGGCGCTATGGTGGTCCAAATCGCATGCAGTTTGGTACGTTGGAAAGCTTGTGACTAGCACTATAACTTTGCTGATGTGGTCCTTGTCCAGTAATCCACTCAAAATTGATCTCCAGCTCTTCGAACTTTGAGTGTTGCTGAATTCCGTCAGATTTCTGCTCACATAGTGTGTGGCGACCAGAAAGCATACACTTCGTCTAACACTGCTGCTCAAAAGAGTTGTGAACCTCAGGACGTGGTCAGGCCACGTTGGAACCACATTTCTGACACCAGATGCTTGGCTCCGATGGTCAATCCGGCTTTGCCATTAGAAAGATCAGGTGGCAAATTATCTACAGTCCAAGTTTCAGGCCGATCCAACGGTCGGATTGGGAGACATGAATTTCTTAAGTTTCCAGGGTCATGGACCGCCGATGTCTGGGTGGCCATGGGTGATGGCTCCATGCCTTAGCCTGAGAAAAGAAAAAGGCAAGAGGTGCAAGGTCAAGACCTGATGGGAGAAATATCCAAAAAGGTCCTTGGTCTTAGGATTGCCTTGTCAGAGTGTGCTGTATAGGATAAAGGTACCTCTCCTTACTTTTTAGGTGAGGTGAGATCCTTGTGTTCTAACCATGGACACATGGCAATTCTCCATGGGTTTGAGGGTGATGTGACCACTAGGAGTGTGCCAAGAGAACATTGTCTAGCTCTCTAGGTCGTGTGTGACTGGTCAGCCTGATTGTTTGGCTAATTTCCTCCCGTGTGAGATTGTAGACTATAGTATGTGAGCCTTAGCCTCCATGGCTAAGTGGTGTGGCTTGTGAGAGGGCTGACTTGCCCAAGCTCTAGCTCTATATTTACTCCATCATTTTGAGTGATTTAACAACCATTCTTCAGCATAAGTGATGCCCTTTCAGTCCCACATGCTCGTTGCTCCAAGGCTTCCTCTGTCCTCCAGATCCAATACACCGGTAATCCGTGCTCTGCTCCGACTGACTCCATACATCCCAAGACCGTGGAGGAAGTGACCAAGGAGGTCCCCTAAACTAGGGCGAGCCACCCATTGACTTGTCAATGAAGAAAGGCGCTTCGAGCCGTTGTCAGCTAATGTCGGTGACGCCTCACATCTGTGGCAGCCAAAAGGAGCTCCACGATGGGTTGCTTGGATGGGTGTAGTGTCAACCTGCCTGATGCGACGGTCTAGAAAACGGGTTCCGACGCAATGGCTCCCGCAGACCGCTCTTGGTATTGCAACCAAGAGGTGATATCACCATCAGAGCAAAGGTTCCATACTAAGCAGTTCTTAGGAATCACTTCCTTGCACTGTGTCCTTAGCACATGGTCACTTTCGCGCGAGGAGCTAACTCATGGGACTTAGACCAAACAATGCTTCTTTAGTGTCTACCTCTGGTAGACAACTTAGTGAGGAGTCTCAAAGGTAAGAACTATACTCAATGACAGGCAACTGATAGGTTCTTATAGTCCTAGAGCCAGCCTCTAGCCTAGGCGTGCAGTGGCTCCTTGGATGAGCCACTTTGGGGGCAATCTGGATTGCGTCATCCCCCCTGCCTACATGGCACTCCCTGTGACCGCCAAGTGGCACCAGCCACCAGGAAGGACCTTGGAATGTTCTAAGTTGCCTCTTAAAACCTTGTTTTCTCCCTTTTGGTCACAAAGAATATTAGTCACTGGGCTGGGATTTGACCTAGTGACCTCTCACTCCAGAGACTAACTCTGGAATGTCTAAGCTAGAAGGAGTTGTCCTATGTAGTGTTTGCTTGCTATACTATCCAGTTTAGACCAAGGGGACTTGCTCCAAAGGAGCAATGCATGCCAAGTCCGTCCTGTACCTGTCCGAATGCCAGTGATGGAAAAGGAGCATATCAGGTCAACAAACTCTCCATAGCTCCTCTAATTATTAGCTGTGAGGTCGCTCCTCTCTCCAGCAGTCTTGGCCTTAGTCTTCGTCCGCTACGTTGACCATACCGATGCCTCGAGTACCTGCAGAGTGTAATTCGCTGTCAAGTACCTTTGTCATACAATCTGCGAGCATCTTCTTGGTCTCCACATATTCCAGGTCCACGATCTCCTTTGCGACCAGGTCGCATGAGTAATGGTACTTGATGTCGATGTGCTTGATCTGCCGGGAGATGACATCATCCTACGCCATTTTCATGGCACTCTTGTTGTCGTTCGGACTCTTTTGCCTCTGTTTGTGGTACTTTCATCTCGGCAAGCAAATTGCGTAGCCACTGTATCTCCTTGCATGCTTCAGACAGAGCGATGTACTCTGCCTCAGCGGTAGAGAGGGAGACAGAGTCTTGCCTTCTGCTTACCCAGGAGAATGCACCACCGTTCAGGAGGCACACAAATCCCGAGGTGGACTTTCTGTCATCGATTCTTCCTCCCTTGTCGACATCTGTGTAGCACACAAGCTGAAGCGGGTCAGATCCCTCTCGGCTTCCAAACGGGAGTCCCTTGTGTCGTGTCTTCTGTAGATAGCGCATGATGCACTTGACTGCTTGCGAGTGCTGTGGTCCTGGATTGGCCATAAACCTGCTCACTTGTCTCACAGCATACCAAATGTCAGGGCGTGTTCCCACCATGGCGTACATGAGGTTACGAATAACAGACTAGTAGGGAATGTTCTCCATCTCACACCGTTCTGCTTCCGTACTGGGGCTCATGGAGGAGGAAAGCTTGATGTCTGTTGTCATGGATGTGCTGATGGGCTTGTATTCCTCCATGTTGTAGCACTTGAGGACCTCCATGATGTACTTGGTCTGGCTTAGCTCGATGGTGCCTACTGCTCGATTACAGTGGACGGCTATTCCGAGGTAAAACTCGAGCGGACCCATGTCCTTCATCTTGAACCTATTGCTGAAATTTGTCTTCAGCTCGTTTAACAGCTCGACTGATGACGAGCAGATGATAAGGTCATCCACGTACAATGCAACGAACATCAAGCCTTGCTCATCCTCCCGCACATAGACACTGGGGTCGTTTTGGCAGTGCATGAAGGTGAGCCCAGCCATGAAGCCGTCCATCTCCTTCTACCACATCCTTGGGGCCTGTTTCAATCCATAGAGTACTTTGACCAGTTTGCAAACCTTGCTCTCTGGAGCTTTCACTCCCTCGGGCACTTCCATCAGCACTTCTTTGTCTAGCTTCCCGTAGAGGAAAGATAACTTGACATCCATCCAGTGGACCTCTAGATCTTTTGTAGCAGCGATGTCCAACATGGATCTGATGGAGGCAAAGGTGACGACAAGCACGAAGGTCTCCTCGTACTCTGAGCCTGCACACTGGGAAAACCCCTTCGCCACAACTCGCCTTTTACTTGTCGATAGTACCATCCTGCTTGAACTTTTTCCGGAGTACCCACTTTGACCCTACCATGTGCACATTTGGGGGCCTGTCCAAAAGAACCCATGTTCCATTCTCTTTAATGGATGCGAGTTTGCTATCCACTGCCTCCTTCTACTTGGCCACATGTGGCATGTTCATAGCCTCCGTTCCGGTCACAGGCTCTCCCTGACTCAAGTATGACCAGCTGAGTCCGGTCCATTCTGCACTCTCAACATCGTACTTGGACGGAGCCTTCTTTTGGCGCGTACTACACCAGAGTGTTGCTGTTGGTGCTTGAAGACTTAGTTCCTTCTGTTGCTCCTCTGCTGCCATTAATCCGCTCTTTGAGGAAGAGCCACCAGCCTAAGATTTTGACTTAGAGGCCTCGGACGATTCAGACTTTGTGTTGGAGTCCGTCGTTGTGTAAGCCTGTACAGTCACTCTCCCTGCAGTACCATTCTTCTTAGGTACCATCTGCCAATATTTTTGTGCTTGATCACCTGTCTCGAGCAACACAACCCACTCTCCTGATTTGGGAGTATGGACAGGATCCAACGACTCTCCCTTGCCGAGCTTCCTTTCATCAAACTCGACATCTCGGCTCCTAATGAGCTTTCTAACAGCTTGTCCCACAGCCTGTATGCCTTGTGTGCGGTGTCGTATCCGACCACTACACACTTACGAGCACGTGCATCCAGATTGCCACTTCCTTTTCCTGCTTGGACCTTTGCCCAGGCAGTATAGCCAAAGACCCTCAAGTGTGAGGTGTCTGATTTCTTTCCTGAGCAAGCCTCCTGTGGCATCCTGAGCTGCTTCTCTTGCTGCTTCTTACCACGCCTTCCAAGCGTGGCTACCCGAGTGAGATTCACAAGGTAGCAAGCAGTTCTTGCAACTTCAGCCCACAAGCAAGGTGGAAGTTTAGCGTCGAAGAGCATGCTTTGTGTCATGCCGAGGATAGTTTGGTTCATTCGTTCGGCAACGCCATTACTTTGGGGGGAGTAAGGCGTGGTAGTCTGGTGGTTGATGCCGTGTTGGCTCAACCAGCCTTTGCACATCTCGTACTCACCATCGTTGTCCGTGCGCAGTGCGTTGAGCTTCTTGCTTGTGTGCTGCTCTACCATCGCGACAAACTCTTACAGCTTCTCCTTGGCCTCTCCCTTTGTCTTGAGGAAGTAGATCCACATCTTGCGACTGTGGTCATGGATGAATGTCAAGAAATACTTGCCGCATCCGTTTGAAGGAGTACACAAGGGTCCGCACACATTAGAGGGAATCAGGTCGAAGATTGCTGTCCCACATTGTCCATTACGCTCAAAGGACTTTCTCTCTGCCTTGCCTTGGAGGCATGGCTCACACAGCTTCTTGCACTTTCCCTCATCCTTGGCCTTGTATCCCTCCATCCCATGAGCCACTTCGTACTGCTGCATAGCTTGCAATGTGCTGTCAGCCACATGGCCAAACCGCCTGTGCCACAGCTTAGCATCTGTGTCGTTGGTGGAGATGGCCGCCATGGTAACAGCCTGTAGTTCTACATCAGGCTTTGGAGACTTGGGCTCTTCAACCATTGCATATCCCTCATTTGTACTCTCAAGGAGCTTGGTTTGCAACACATGGAGCCCATCAACTCTGAGGACCTGTGCGACAAGACTCTCCTTGGGATAGGAGATATTGATGTCCTTGTTCTTGACAATCACGGTCTCCTCCTCCGTGAAGACGGCCGTCATGTCGTGGTCTGTGATTTTGGACACTGACAAGAGGTTTGCCGCAAAAAACGGCATGTAAACGACATCCTCGAGCTTCAAGTCCTTTTCAGCTCCGTTCACGTTGATGCTGATCAACTTATCTCCCTCGCCTTGTGCATGGACAAGGCTGCCATTGGCACACCTAAAGCGCCGTTCAGTATCCCCAATGGAGATGAATCCATCCTTCTCCCTTGAAGAGTGGTGGTTTGTACCAGAGTCGAGCCCGTAGACTCCACGCTTGAGTAGTGCCACTCCCTTGGTTGTCGGCAAGTCATCATGTTCGTCAACTCCTTCTTACCCTTTCCTTTGCCCTCATATCTACCACCATGATCTCCGTCTTCCTCCTTGGGAGCCCTGCACTCCCGTGCCTAATACCTAGGCTTGCTACAGTTATGGCACTTCCCAGGATGATTTCAACTCTTTCCACGGCCACCATTGTCTTTTCCTCCACTGTCACCGCATCCGCTCCTGCTATGACCAAAAGAGGAATTTTTGCCACGACCACCGTACTGTGCAGCATAGGCTGAAATGTTAGCCTCACTACCACTGTGACGCATGGCCTCGTTGCGTACGTACTCGGACACTACCTCATACGTCAAAGCCTCCTCCTTCCAACCGCCAAAGATGGTGATTAGAGGACCCCAACTTCAGGTAGCGCCATGAGGAGGATCGATCATGGCCTGCATATTGGTGTCGATTTCCCAGTTCATTTGGGTCACTTGCTGTAGTAGTCCTTCAAAGTGCAACAGGAAGTCCGGAATCGACTCCTCCTCGCTCACCCTCATCGAAATCAGCTTTTGAAGGATGAAGAGGCGATTTGCGAGAGCCGTTGACTGGTGTACACGTGCAAGATTCTCATAAGCCTTTGATGCATCTGTGATACCTTGGAGGTGGACATGTTATGACGCATGCACTAATGTCACAAGAATTGCAAGCGCCATGTCATTTTTGAGAATCCAAGCTTCATATCCAAGACCTATTTTTGGAGGTTCAACCTCTTCTCCAAGGAACATCTTCAAGTAGCCACGTACCCTCGTGACAATCTCAAATTGCCATCTCCATAAGGGAAAACCAAATCCTGTGAACTTTGACATCCTACCATTGACCTGCTTGTGAGTGAGCATCGTGGGAGTCATCATACTGCTTCTCTGCTTCTCTGCTTCGTTGAGGCTGATATAGGCTGATGTAGGCTATTATCTGCTACTGGTCTAGAAGGTGCAGATCTGTCTCTTACCCCTTAGCCGTTGATTACCTGCAAACAGAGAAGAACGCACACTAGCAAACCCAGGGTTGTACCTCCAAGGGCAGAGCTTATCCTGGTTAGGGCCCCAGGGTCGTACCTCCAAGGGCAGAAACATGACTCCTACAAGGTACATCTCACCCCTCGGATACTCCGAGTACTCAATAATGGTTCAACTCCGGTCAGAACCACCTCGGTCATCGTTCACTAGCCGTTAACGGTCATCAACCGACCAACGACCTTCTTACCGAAACATCCCCTAATAAGCGGAATCAGTGCAAGCACGTCTGGCTTGTGCAAAAGAAGCCGTTATCTATGTTCCTTGTCCTATATGTTTTGTAGTACATATGGAGGATGTTCATACCCTCCTCAACTAACGAGAACAATTCTGCTCATCCTGTTCCCCTTTGGTTCCGCGGCTTCGCCACCGTGTCTTCACTCTACTCGCTCCTCGCATTCTTTGCCTTCGCCAACTCCTCTCAACGCTTCGCTTCGTCACTCTCGCTCCTTCGCTCAGCTCTCATACTGCGCCAACCATCACTCACCTCGCCCGCACTCTCTCTCTCACATCAATCTGTCTACCTCAGCTGCCTCGCGTCTCAGCCTCTATCAGCTCCCGCGACTAACTCCTCGGACCGCTCTTACCTACGTCACTCTGCTGATGAACGCATGCATGTCCTGACGCTTCTGTCTGCTTCTGCTATCGCTGTTCTCGTGTCTATATTCTTCTGACATGGTATCAGAGCTTCAGGCCACATCACCTGGAGTCCCGTGACTGCGTCATCGCTCTGCCGCCATCGCTTCTCCATTGCTTCTACTCACATTCCTGTGTCGTCGCTGCCGTCACCTCGCGCCTCTTCGCTTCGTCTGCAGTTGACATCAGCAGCTCTGCTGACAAGTTCTCTACGCTGAAAAAACGCCTCGTTGTCCTAAGAAAGCCCTGCGCCCATTTCCGCGCCCGTGGCTAACAACTGGTGACATGTCGCCCACATCAGCCGCAAGCAACTCTCAAGCCGCCGCCTGCCGTCAACTACCAAGAAGCTTCCTGCAGTCTGCCTTCCGTTGTCCCTTTTCACATCCGCCCCTGCAACTATCTCCTCTTCTTTCATCCTACCTCATTAACTTCATCTGCTCCTTCCTCACTATCATTCTCTGTCCGCCTGCGCCCATCATCTCGAGCCGCCTTCTCGCATCGCCTCCTCGCCTCGCCAGCAGCTGCAGCCAAAACTTGCGCCGCCAGGATATCGGACACCACAAGTCTTCCTGCTCCCACTCCCGAGCCAACTAGGGAACAAGCTGTCACTCTCCTGGCATCAGCGGTCTAGTGCCTCTGCCCGTTGTCTAACTCCCTCTGCCATAGCCAACTTCTTCCAGCGAACAGGATATCGGACACCACCAGTCTTCCTACTCCCATTTCCGAGTCAACTGGGGAACAAGCCGTCACTCTCCTGAACGCTGAAGAAGTAGTTGTGTCGCTCTACCTTCTCACCGCTTCGCCTCTCATCTCGGCTCTCTATCCGCCTACGCCCATCATCTCGAGCCGCCTTCTCGCATCGCCTCCTTACCTCACCAATAGCTACAGCCAAAACAACCGCTGCCAGGATATCGGACACCACCAGTCTTCCTGCTCCCATTTCCGAGCCAACTGGAGAACAAGTTGTCACTCTCCTGGCATCAGCGGTCTAGTGCCTCTGCCCGCTGCCTGACTCCCTCTGCCGCAGCCAACTTCTTCTAGCTGACAGGATATCGAACACCACCAGTCTTCTTCCTCCCATTTCCGAGCCAACTGGGGAACAAGCCGTCACTCTCCTGAACGCTAAAGAAGTAGTTGTATCGCTCTGCCTTCCTACCACTTCGCCTCTCATCTTGGCTCTCTCCTCTCGCGTCACTCCCTGTCTCCCACCTCCTTCATCATCATCAGCCCTCGGTCTTCATCTTCACTTGCCTCCATCATCCCTCCTCCTCCTCGCTCTAGTCTCCTCAGCTTCATCAGCCGCCCGGTCCTACCTCATCTCTGCCTCTCCACCATCAGCATCCTCCGCACCGCCTTCACAGTAATCATCGTCATCAGCATCATCTCTTCGCGCACGTGGTTCCGTCCCTGCGCCCACTCATCAATCAATCGCTTCCTCCGCTTCCGCAAATCGCTTTCAGCTCGACACAAGGATCCGCCCGGTCGCATCGCCTTTTCCGCAACGACCTACGCCCACGCTGAAACTTCCTTCAGCGCACGTGGTTCCGCCCCTGCGCCCACTCATCAATCAATTGCTTCCGCCGCTTTTGCAAATCGCTTTCAGCGCGGCACAAGGATCTGCCCGCTTGCATCGCCTTTTCCGCAACGACCTGAGCCCACGCCGAAACTTCCTTCAGCGCACGTGGTTCGCCCGTGCGCCCACTCAGCCATCATCATCAACCTATGCCTTCAGCAATCATCAGCATCTGTGAACGGCACAATGATCTGCACGAACTAGCTGCCCTCTTCGCAGCAGCCTGCACCCATGCCGGCAGCAGATTTCTCGCGACACATTGGCACCTGCCTTCCCCTTGCCGCATTCTAGTCCCCTATTTCAACTCGCGCACGTGGTTTTGCCCCTGCGCCCACTCCATCATCGATCGTTCCTCCGCCATCATCCGCTTCCCCTCTGCTCAGCCCAAGGGATCCGCCTGGTCGCATCGCCCATCTCGCGACGACCTGTACCCACACCGAAATTCCGCAGCACACGTGGATTCGCCCCTGCGCCCACTCCATCATCAACTATCCCGCACCATCCGCATCACTTCAGCTCAGCACAAGAACTCATCCAGGCACATTCCTCACTCAGTAGCAAACTGCTGTACACTCACGTCAAGAACTCGAGCCGCGCCAAAGTCACACAGCAGTCCAAAAACGTTATCTCCTTCTCCCTCCTCACAACTTGCCACGTCAACATGGCTGTTTGTGCCCTCGATTGGACACACATCCCGAAACTTGATCAGTTCGGAGAAAACATCCACGACTGGTATGGCGGCATACGTATGCAAACAAAACAATCATTTCTTCATGGGTATCAACTCTCCCTTTTTTGGAAGGAGTCTATGACAACCCTGGTAGTTCTCCAATGGCCTACACAACGACCCTTCGAGACATCAAGAAATGCCTTCGCCACACCACTCATCCTGTCTACCACAGAATCATGAATGAAGTATCCCCGGTGGCAGCGATGTGGCACACTCTGGTTACATCAGCGTGGAATCCAAACCTTTGCAACGAGATCGTCAGATCCCTCCATCGAGTGGAAACACCCCCAACGAGACAACGTCACCAGGACCTCATTGCCCTCTAAAAGGCAATTAGGACTCTCCACCTTGTCGGACTCAAGGGGGCTGTCAGAAAATATGACTCCGATAAGGTACATCTCACCCCTCGGATACTCCGAGTACTCAATAATGGTTCAACTCTGGTCAGAACCACCTCGGTCATCCTTCACTAGCCATTAACGGTCCTCAACCGACCAACGGCCTTCTTACCGAGACATCCCCTAATAAGCGGAATCACCGCAAGCACGTCCGGCTAGTGCAAAAGAAGCCATTATCTATGTTCCTTGTCCTATCTGTTCTATAGTACATATGGAGGATGTTCATACCCTCCATAACTAACTAGAACAGTTCTGCTCATCCTGTTCCCCTTTGGTTCCACGGCTTCGCCGCCGTGTCTTCGCTCTGCTCGCTCCTCGCATTCTTTGCCATCGCCAACTCCTCTCAACGCTTCGCTCCGTCACTCTCGCTCCTTCGCTCAGCTCTCATACTCCGCTAACCATCACTCACCTCGCCCGCACTCTCTCTCACATCAATCTCTCTACCTCAGCTACCTCGCGTCTCAGCCTCTTTCAGCTCCCGCAACTAACTCCTCGGACCACTCTTGCCTACGTCACTCTGCTGACGAACGCCTGCATGTCCTCACCCTTCTGTGTGCTTCTACTGTCGCTGTTCTCGTGTCTACATTCTTCTGACAGAGCTTATCCTTGACCCTTGTTCGCTAAGTACCAGCACCCGCCGTTGGAGCTGATGGAGCACATGGAGCAGATGGAGCTGATGAAGCTGATGCGCGCTGCAAGACAGAGAGGGCCACAGAGTGCGCAGAACTGTGCCTTACAACTAGTCAGTGTGACCCATAACCCTTTGTTTACCTGCCTGAGACGACGGTCTAGGAAACGGGTTCTGACACAATGGTTCCCGCCGATCGCTCTTGGTATTACAACGAAGAGGTGATATCACCCTCAGAGCCAAGGTTCCACACTAAGCAGTTCATAGGAATCACTTCCTTGCACTGTGTCCTCAGCACCCGATCACTTTCGCGCGAAGAGCTAATTCGTGGAGCTTAGACCAACCAATGCTTCTTTAGTGTCTGCCTCTGGTGGACAACTCTATGAGGAGTCTCAAAGGTAAGAACTGTACTCAATGAAAAGCAACTGACAGGTCTTTGTAGTCCTAGAGCCAGCCTCTAGCCTAGGCGCGCAGTGGCTTCTTGGATGAGTCACTTTGGGGGTAATATGATGAGGCACAGAGGAGGACATGCTTGTGAGTGGTGTAGGAAGATAATGAAGTTCTGGTAATGCTGGTGAGGTTCATGGTGCTCCAATTATTGGTGGCTTTCACACTGTGGTGGCAATTGATGATTCAAGGGGCAAATGAGTTACAGGCTTGCTACATGAGGACATGCTTGATGGATTAGGAGTAAGTAAGAAATGGATTGGGAGAGTTGTATTAGATTTTGATACAAAGAGGGCATGTGCATGCGGTGAGAAGCCAGGCAAAATAGTTGGAGCAAGAGGGTCAGTTGGTATTGTTACTGAGATATAGCAGAGAGGAGGCTTCTCGGAGCACAGTGAGCTGCACCAATGAGATTGTCAACAAGCAATGATTTGACTTTAGAAACAACATGGGGGTTGTCCGTGATCGCAGCTTTGTCACAGGAAAATTTCAAGTCAGGGAAGGTGATGAAGGATGCAGTTGGAGCTGAGGCTTTTGTGCTTGACTGTTGCATGCATTTCAGAGGCGGAATGTAGCAAGCTGTGGTACTGGTTGTAGGAGGCGATGAGAGCAGGAGTGATGTTTTTTCAGCTGAGAGAGGAATGCTATGTGACAAAGGAGATGCGACAGTAGAGGAAGTGTTAATTTGCTGTGGAGTAGACCCATCAATGGTTATGATGTAGTTGAGAAACATGAAATAGTTCAGTTCTTCGCGGGAGAAGGCTAGAGTGTTCGAGTACAGGAGTCCCATAGAGCGGTGGGGTCCATAGTGGTTCAACTATAAGGGTGGCATGATGCAAAGCGAGCAATTCAGCACAATAAAAGTAGTCATTATAGTAGTAGTCCAGGTAGTCATCTCGGAGATGGGGTAGAACTTTACTAGGCTATTACTACTAGATGGTCCTAACTAGTCCTAGAGTTAAAGCACAGGTGCATTCAACCATTAGGACAAGCAGTGCGAGATGTGTAGCCGCAGCCGCCATAGTGCTTCTGCTGCTCTTCTTGTTGTATCTGAGCAGTGCGGAGACGCGATGCAACTTGGCACGTTCTTGGACCCTTGGTAGTCCTCCTAGGTTGAGTACAAGACACGTTTCTTCTACCAATCCTTTGTTGTAGCCACCGTAAAAGGACGAGGACGTACAATAGCTGTCAATGGAACTTACCAGTTGTTATGTTATGTGAGTGGTCCATTGGCACTAGTCGTGGTGGACCTGGACAGTCGGATGGTCAAACCAGAAAAGTCTGATTGCTCTTGCCATGTGAGCCAGTCGGAAGGCAAGACGTGGGAGGTGAACCGGGACTAGATAAACCTTTCCATGTGCAGCTGTTATTGGGAAGACTTGGGTGACACCCAGGATACAGGAGAGAGCCTAGTTGAGCCGTGGGAGTCTTGATCAATATTCTCACAATGACGAAGGTCATAACTTTCTATGATGTTGATGACAACTTTGACGAGAAGCCTCTCGTGTGGACATCCATGGATTCAATATCCTCCATGTACTTCAAAACAAAGGAAGCAGGGATTCCTACGTGTTGGCCCGAACTCGACGATAGTATGGAGAAGCCCAAATATTATTGTGAGTCCTTCTCTTCTTCACCACCAATATGGAATTTCCATCACATCATCGAAATACATCGACATGAACCTCTCCCCCATACTATACAAGCAATGAGGGAGTACTGTCCTGTTGACCTGATATGCTCCTTGTCCATGGCTGATATTTGGACAGGCACAGGACAGACTAGGCATGCACTGTTCCCTTGGAGTAAGTCCCCTAAGTCTGGTCCAGATAGACAAGGCATGCACTGCTCCTTTCGAGCAAGTCCCCTTGGTCTAATCTGGATAGTATAGCCAGCAAATACTACCTAGGACAACTCCTTGTGGCTTAGACATTCCAGAGTTAGTCTCTGGAGCGAGAGGTTACTGGGTCAAATCCCAGCCCGGAGACGAGTTTTCTTTGTGACCAAAAGGGGGACAGGAAGGTTCTAAGAGACATCTTAGAACATTCCAAGGTCGTTCCTGGTGGTTGGCGCCACTTGGCAGTCACAAGGAGCACCATGTAGGCAGGGGGGATGACGCAATCTAGATTGCCCCCAAAGTGGCCCATCGAAGGAGCCACTTCGCGCCTAGGCTAGTGGCTACCTCTAGGACTATAAGAACCTGTCAGTTGCCTATCTTTGAGTACAGTTCTTACCTTTGAGACTCCTCACAGAGTTGTCCACCAGAGGCAGACACTAAAGAAGCATTGGTAAGTCTAAGCCCCAGGAATTAGCTCCTCGCGTGAAAGTGACCAGGTGCTAAGGGCACAATGTAAGGAAGTGATTCCTATGAACTGCTTTGTGTGAAATCTTGGCTCAGAGGGTGATATCACCTCTTGGTTGCAATACCACGAGCGGTCGGCGGGAACCATAGTGTCGGAATCCGTTTTCTAGACCGTCGCCTCAGGCTGGTTGACAAAGGGTTATGGGCCCAGACTAACTAGTTGTAAGGCACGCTTCTGTACACTCTCTTGCCCTCTCTGTCTTGCAGCACGCATCAGCTCCATCAGCTCCATCTGCTCCATCTGCTCCATCAGCTCCAACAACGGGTGCTGGCACTTAACAAACAAGGCCCAATGATAAGCTCTGCCCTTGAAGGTATGACCCTTGGACCCTAACCAGGATAAGCTGTGCCCTTGGAGGTACGACCCTGGGTTTGCTAGTGTACGTTCTTCTCTGTTTGCAGGTGATCAACGGCTTAGGGATAAACGACGGATCTGCACCTTCTAAATCGGTAGCAGACAACAGCCTACATCAGCCTACATCGGCCTCAGCGAAGCAAAGAACAGAGAAGTATGATGATGACATGTGTGATGCTCACTCTCGAGCAGGTCAATGGTGAGATATCAAAGTTCACAGGATTTGGTTTTCCTTGTGGAGATGGCAATTTGAGATTGTCATGAGGGTGCGTGGCTACTTGAAGATGTTCCTTGGAGAAGACGTTGAACCTCCAAATAGAGATCCTGGATATGAAGCGTGGAGTGTCAAAAATGACATGGCGCTTGCGATTCTTGTGATATCAGTGCATGAGTCATACCGTGTCCACCTCCAAGGTATCACACATGCATCAACGGCTTATGAGAAGCTTGCATGTGTACACCAATGAACGGCTCTCGCAAATTTCCTCTTCATCCTTCAAAAGCTGATTTCAATGAGGGTGAGCGAGGGAGAGTCGATTCCGGAATTCTTGTTGCAGTTTCAAGGACTGCTGCAGCAAGTGATCCAAATGAACTGGGAAATCGATACCAACATGGAGGCCATGATCCTCCTCATGGCGCTACCTGAAAGCAAGGGTCATCTGATCACCGTCTTTGGCGGCTGGAAGGAGGAGGATTTGACGTATGAGGCAGTGTCCGAGTACGTACGCAACGAGGCCATACGTTGCAGCGGCAGTGAGGCTAACATTTTAGCCTATACTGCACAGTACGGTGGTCGTGACAATAATTCTTCTGGTCATAGTAGCAGCGGAAGCGGTGGCGGTGGAGGAAAAGGCAATGGTGGCGGTGGAAAGAGTTCAAAGAGTCCTCGGAAGTGCCATAAGTGTGGCAAGCCTGGGCATTAGGCATGGGAGTGTAGGGCTCCCAACAAGGAAGACGGAGATCAAGATGGTAGATATGAGGGCAAAGGAAAGGGTTAGAAGGAGTTGACGAACATGATGGCTGAGAGCTTGCCGGCAACCAAGGAAGCGGCACTGCTCAAGCGTGGAGCCTACGGGCCCGACTCTGGCATGAACCACCACTCTTCAAGGGAGAAGGATGTGTTCATCTCCATTGGGGACACTGAACATCGTTTCAGGTGTGCCAACGGTAGCCTTGTCCATGCACAAGGCGAGGGAGATAAGTTGATCAGCATCAACGTGAACGGTACTGAAAAAGACTTGAAGCTGGAGAACATCGTCTACATTCCGTCTTTTCCGGCAAACCTCTTGTCAGTATCCAAAATCACAGACATGACACTCGTCTTCACGGAGGAGGAGGCTGTGATTATCAAGAACAAAGACATCAAGATCTCCTATCCAAAGGAGAGTCTTCTCGCACATGTCCCAAGAGTTGATGGACTCTACGTGCTGCAAACCAAACCCCTTGAAAGTACAAATGAGGGATATGCGACGGTTGAAGAGCCCAAGTCTCCAAAGCCTGATGTTGCACCACAAGCCGTCACCATGGCGGCCAACTCCACCAACACAGATGCTGAGTTGTGGCACAGGCGGTTTAGGCATGTGGCCAACAACACACTTTAAGCTATGCAGCAGCACGAAGTGGTTCATGGGTTGGAGGGATGCAAGGCCAAGGATGAGGGAAAGTGCAAGAAGCTGTGTGAGCCATGTCTCCAAGGCAAGGCAAAGAGAAATCCCTTTGAGCGTAATGGACAACGTGCGGCAGTAATCTTGGACTTGATTCACTCTGATGTGTGCGAACCATTCCGCACTCCTTCGAACGCAGGCAGCAAGTATTTCTTAACCTGCATCGATGACCACAGTCGCAAGATGGGGATCTACTTCCTCAAGACAAAGGGAGAGGTCAAAGAGAAGCTACAAGAGTTTGTCGCGATGGTAGAGCAACAGACAAGCAAGAAGGTCAAGGCACTGCGCACAGACAACGGTGGTGAGTACGAGGCGTGCAAAGTCTGGTTGAGCCAACACGGCATCAACCACCAGACCACCACGCCTTACACCCTTCAGAGTAATGACGTTGCCGAACGGATGAACCAGACTATCCTCGGCATGCCACGAAGCATGCTCTTCGATGCCAAACTCCCACCTCGCTTCTGGACTGAAACTGCAAGAATTGCTTGCTACCTTGTGAATCTCACTCTGACAGCCGCGCTTGGAAGGCGTGGTAAGAAGGAGCAAAAGAAGCAGCTCAGGACGCCACAGGAGGCTTGGTCAGGGAAGAAGCGAGACGCCTCACACTTCGGGGTCTTTGGCTGTACTACCCGTGCAAAGATCCAAGCAGGAGAAGGAAGTGGCAAGCTGGATGCACGTGCTCGCAAGTGTCTAATGGTCGGATACGACTCTGTACACAAGGCGTACAGGCTGTGGGACCAAGCAGCTGGAAATCTCATCAGGAGCGGAGATGTCGAGTTTGATGAAAGGACGCTTGGCAAGGGAGAGTCCCTGGATCCTGTCCATGCTCCCAAATCAGGAGAGTGGGTTGTGTTGCTTGAATCAGGTGATCAAGCACGTGAGAACTGGCAGATGGTACCAATGAAGAATGGTACTCCAGGGAGAGTGGCTGTGCAGGCTGACATAGCGACAGACTCTCACACTGAGTCTGAGTCGTCCAAAGACTTTCAGTCAAACTCTGAGGCCGGTGGCTCTTCCTCAAAAAGCGGATCACTAGCAGCACAGGAGCACAGAAGCAACTAAGCCTTGAAGCACCACTAGCAACACTCCGGCGTAGTACGCGCCAGAAGAAGCCTCCGCCCAAATACAATGCTGAGAGTGCGCAATGGACCGGACTCAGCTGGTCATGCTTGGCTCAGGGAGAGCTTGTGACTGTAACAGAGGCTATGAACATGCCAGATGTGGCCAAGTGGAAGGAGGGAGTGGATAGCAAACTCGCATCCATTGAATATGGATGGGTTCTGGTGGACAGGCCTCCAAATGCGTACGTGGTGGGGTCTAAGTGGATACTCCAGAAAAAGTTCAAGCAGGATGGTACTATCGACAAGTACAAGGCAAGAGTTGTGGCAAAGGGGTTTTCCCAGCGTGTAGGCTCAGAATACGAGAAGACCTTCGCGCCTGTCATCACCTTTGTCCCATCACATCCATGTTGGGCATCGCTGGTGGAAAAGATCTGGAGGTCCACCATATGGATGTCAAGACAGCTTTCCTCTATGGGAAGCTAGACAAAGAAGTGCTGATGGAAGTGCCCGAGAGAGTGAAAGCTCCTGAGGGCAAGGTTTGCAAGCTGGTCAAAGCACTCTACGCGCTGAAACAGGCCCTAAGGATGTGGTACAAGGAGATGGACGGCTTCATGGCCGGGCTAACCTTAACGCACTGCCAGAATGACCCAAGTGTCTATGTGCGAGAAGATGAGGAAGTTTTTATGCTGGTTGTACTGTACGTGGATGACCTGATCATCTACTCGTCATCAGTCGAGCTGTTGAAGAAGCTGAAGACAAATATCAGCAACAGGTTCAAGATGAACGACATGGGTTTGCTCGAGGTCTACCTCAGGATAACCATCAACGACAATCGAGCAGCAGGCACCATCCACCTGAACCAGACCAAGTACATCATGGAGGTCCTAAAGCGCTACAACATGGAGGACTGGAAGCCGATCAGCACACCCATGACAACAGACATCAAGCTCTCCTCCTCCATGAGCCCCAGCAAGGAAGCAGAACGGTGTGAGATGGAGAACATTCTCGACCAGTCTGCTGTTGACAGCCTCATGTATGCCATGGTAGGAACACGCCCTGACATTTACTATGCTGTGAGACAAGTGAGCAGGTTTGTGGCCAATCCATGACCACAGCACTGGTAAGCAATCAAGCGCATCATGCGCTATCTACAGAACACCCGACACATGGGACTCCAGTTTGGAGGCCAAGAAAGATCTGACCCGCTACGGCTGGTGTGCTACACAGACGCCGATTGGGGAGGAAGAATCGATGAGAGAAAGTCCACCTCTGGCTTTGTGTACCTCCTGAATGGTGGTGCAGTCTCCTGGCAAGCAGAAAGCAAGACTGTGTCTCTCTCTTTAGTGCTGAGGCAGAGTACATCGCTCTGTCAGAAGCATGCAAGGAGACACAGTGGCTACGTAGTTTGCTTGCCAAGATGAAAGTGCCACAAACAAAAGCAACAGAGGTCCGCATCGACAACAAGAGTGTCATGAAAATGGCATAGGATGACGTCATCTCCCGGCGGACCAAGCACATCGACATCAGGTACCACTACTCATGTGACCTGGTCGCAAAGGCGATCGTGGACTTGGAATAGGTGGAGACCAAGAAGATGCTCACAGATTGTATGACTAAGGCGCTGGACAGAAATTTGCACTCTGCAGGTACTCGAGGCATCGGTATGGTCAACGCAGCGGACGAAGACTCAGGCCAAGTTTACTGGAGAGAACAGAGGTCTCACAACTAATGGACAGAGGTACAAGGGAGATTTTGTTGACCTGATATGCTCCTTGTCCATCGCTGACATTTGGACAGGCAGAGGATAGTCTAGGCATGTACTGCTCACTTGGAGTAAGTCCCCTAAGTCTGGTCCCAATAGACAAGGCATGCACTAATCCTTTGGAGCAAGTACCCTTGGTCTAAACTGGATAGTATAGCCGCAAACACTACTTTGGACAACTCCTTGTGGCTTAGACGTTCCACATTTAGTCAAATCCCAGCCCATTGACTAATTTTCTTTGTGACCAAAAGGGGAACAGGAAGGTTCTAAGAGGCATCTTAGAACATTCCAAGGTCCTTCCTGGCGACTGGCACCACTTGGCGGCCACAGGGGGTGCCATGTAGGCAGGGGATGACGCAGTCCAGATTGCCTCCAAAGTGGCTCATCAAAGGAGCCACTGCTCGCCTAGGCTAGAGGCTGGCTATAGGACTATAAGAACCTGTCAGTTGCCTGTCATTGAGTACAGTTCTTACCTTTGAGACTCCTCACAGAGTTGTCCACCAGAGGCAGACACTAAAGAAGCATTACTTGGTCTAAGCCCCAGGAGTTAGCTCCTCGTGCGAAAGTGACCAGTGTTAAGGACACAGTGCAAGGAAGTAATTTGTATGAACTGCTTAGTGTGGAACCTTGGCTCTGAGGGTGATATCACCTCGTGGTTACAATACCAAGAGCGGTCGGCGGGAACCATTGTGTCGGAACCCGTTTTCTAGACCGTTGCCTCAGGCAAGTTGACAAGTTGTCATCTACTTCACCAAGTATAGAAAGAAAGCACCCTCAATGGCAAAACGATAGAAGATGATCAAAGACATACAGTAGGTTATAGAACAAGACTCCGCAGAATTAAGGGAGTGGGTTACATTGCTCCTCTTACATGTCATTGAGGAAAGCCGATGCCTATGGATGGTGGAAATGGAAGCTCAAGGTGCCTCCACAGAGATCGAGGAATGGGTCCTTGGGATAGTCAATGCGTTGAAGAAGGAAGAGGCGGAACATTACGAAAGGAGGAAGGAACAGTGCAGACAAGTCCAAGTGGTGATCAGGCTCAGGGAAGAGGGAGTGGACATTTTAAAGGAAGAAGGTACGAGGACTTCAAGGATAAAAGAGCCGTCCACTCCCTCAACAAATGAAGATGAGTCATAGGAGGAAAAAGGAGCAGGCAAAGAAGCGCATACATGATAATATACCTGTGGCAGTGGTAGGAGAGGCAATGGGAAAAGAGACGCACGATGTGGAGTTTGCTCGATCCGTGAGGGCCCCTAGGAAGGTAGGACCGGTAGGGTTACAGGAATCCCTCGTGGAAGCAGTCACAACGGCATGGGCAGTCAACATGACAGTTGACAAGTAGGAGAAGGAACAAACGGAGGAGGTGCAAGGAGGGAAGACGGCTCGGGAGGGGATGAGAACCTCTGCGGTAGTGGCAATGCCTTTGCGAGGTGGTCCACTATAAACCTCCTTCGACTTGGAGTGCATGGTGAACATTCCACTCCTCACATTAAAAAATGGCCCTGTCGAGGTCCTTCTTTTGGTCTCAAACGATCACCAATGGCTTCTCACTCATCGTGACAAAGGCATCAGGCAACTCAATCCAGGATCACTTCCAGCTCTTGTAACACTCACTCTCAACAATGGCCCAAGCTATGGGATAAATCTGCCGGTTTGCATCAAGGGTATTTGCGATAAGTACCACTTGTCGCCATTGATTGTATGTGTGGGTTCCATCAAGGGTGACCTATGCTTGACACCACTTGTGGTCGTCAAAGGCGGCCTTTGGTGCAAAAATTGCCCCCTTCCATCGACTCTTCTCCACAGCATTATCCAATGCCTCCCAAAATATTTAGTACCCACCCTCATCCTCTGTCTATACACATCCAATGAACGATGGAAACTTGTAAAAATCGTATCAGCTATTCGTGAGCAAACGTTCTAGAATCTTGAGACGTGCCCGTCGTATAATGCGCAACACTACCATTGCCCCTGTTTTGTGACCAAGTAAGGCTTTCAAAGCCCTTGGTGCTAATGTTGGATCACTTGTCACTCTTTCTCGCAACTGTGGCACTATCCATGTAAGTTTACGTATGGCATAGTAGTGTACCTCAAATCCTCTACAAAATTGCCTCCCATCCTTTTCATTTGGCATGCGCGCTGATATCATCCGCTTCCCCTTCGCCTTGCCTACTTTTTGTACACAAGTTGTCAAGTGTCAAGGGCAACTTGTGGTCTTCTTGAGAGCACAAGCAGCTCGGTATGTTGCTTTGTTGCTCCTATTCACAAGTGAAATAGGAAAAGACAAGAAAGGAAAATAAGCAGAGTGTGGATAGTGAACACTAACATCATGAAGGACTCACGCTTGTTGACACTAGAGTCTTGACAGAAATCTGTCTATATAAGAAGACATTCCACACATTGAAGCAAATGTCATAAGAAGAGAACAAAAACAACCGTGTATACATAAGAAGGCAATGCACATTAAAGAGCACACATAACAAGGCATCGCACACATCCAAGCACACATGAGAAGGACTTGCACTTGTTAATGTGTTGACCAAAATAGATATGACATGCCTCTACATGCGTGAACTCACGTTCAGCTTCACGTTGTACTCGTAGAGAGTTTGTAATAACTCTTCCTTTGTGTCATACGTCTTCTTCACTACCAAAGTTGCAACGACAGATCTCACTTGTTCTCTTTTGGTTGCATCTTCATCATGTTAGCTCCATTTCCATCAAGTTGTCCGCTAGTACATCCAAGAAATAGACATTTATGTCCCCACGATCTCTCGATCAAGAGACACGTCTGTGAGGGACGCAGATCGAGTCCAAGAGACACCTGTGAGCCCTCGGCTTCGCCTGGCTCTCTCATATCGGACCAAACTGATCACTGTATGTCGCCAAGGCTGAATCACCACGCTAATGACACATTCAACTCCTCTTCACTACACACTGGATATAACAGATAATGTATCAACAAGCATCAACAGGTGAGCTAGTCAATGGGTGTACAATATGCCATGGAAATAAGGGAGGCATAAGTTTGAAAAATATATGAATTCAATTTTAGATTTTCAACAGAAGTGAAGTTAAGGAGGGCCAAAAAAAGGGACAATGATTGAGAAATTGAACTTCCAATCTGTTTTTTTATTATTTCTCTTTTTTGCAACTGTCTGTGCAGAATTCATGGATGAAAAGCTATCCCAGTTAGCCAGATTTTTCACGTACACAATGCCACGCAGGAATATTTCATTCATTTGAACACAAATTTGGCTTGCAGCACCGACATTGATGACACTAATGGTGTTCACGATGAACACATGGATGAATTAGGGAAGGAAGGAGATGGATCTCGCATCAATGTTGATGCCATTGTACAAGTGAGTGGCAACTGCCATGAAAATCTGGGTCACAGTCGCCAGGATGGTGGTGCGGAACAGGAGAATTTAGAGGACAATGATTTTGAAGATGCTACATCTTGGCATGATGATTTGGAAAGTAATGGACTCATGACGAGCTGCACATGGAAGTTGGTGATGACAGTGGTGATATGGAGGACGGGGATGGAGAAGATGGGAGCAGAAGAGATTTTCATGTGCAAGATGATGACAGCATGGCAGAAGAGAGTGACGATGAACGTGAAGATGAAGCAACGGATGAGGACGATGTTGATAAGGAGAGTGGAGATGTGGATGAGGAGGGTCATGAGACGTCAAGTGAGAGTAATGAGGTTGAAAAAGAAGGATTCATTGGTGGAGATGCGGAGCAAGATGCCACCAAAAGAGAGCAAGTAAGATCTGTCGTTGCAACTTTGGCAGTGAACAAGACGTTTGAAATGAAAGAAGAGTAATTAAAAACTCTCTACGAGTACAACGTGAAGCTGAACGTGAGTTCACGCATGTAGAGGCATATCACATCTATTTTTGTCAACACATTAACAAGCGCAAGTCCTTCTCATGTGTGCTTGGATGTGTGTGATGCCTTCTGATGTGTGGGTTTTTATGTGCATTGCCTTCTTGTGTGTACTTGGTTGTTTTCGTTCTCTTCTTATGACATTTGCTTTGATGTGTGCGATGTCTTCTTATATAGACAAATTTATGTCAAGACTCTAGTGTCAAGAAGTATTGGAAAAAGGACAACCGTCAGACCATCTTGATCCACGGCTCCACTGGGCTCGGCACAACATCAATAAAAAGGAAAAAAAAGAGGGCCGAGAGTGAGATCATCATCACTCTCTCGACCCTCCTATGGCGGGACATGGTATGGCTGTGGGCTGGCCTCGTTAGGCGTCCCACTGATCCATTCATCCGCGACCCTACTTTCTCTACTCATCCCATTGGAGCACCGGAGAGCTCATGGAATACCTATTCCAACAGTGATATGTATCGGCAAGTTTTGGACCAGCAGGATGTGTGGTCCGGCAGACAAGGCGAGAGTGTCAGCGTGAGCTCCTCTCGACTTCAAGGCTGCTGACGTAGCAAGGACCAAGGAACCGCTGAAAATATTCCTCTTTCTAAAGGTCGATCCTGTGGTCAGGCATCCTGCGAGGGCGTTTTGGATTGATCGGCATCGTCCCTGAATCAAGAGGTGCGGTCGGTCCATCATTGTGAGCCAAATGCCCGAGCCAGATCGATGGTCATGAAGAAGCTACCGCAGATCCGGGCGATCTCGTCCGTGGATCGCACCGAGGGCGCTGGGCATCCGCCAACCTCGGTCTGCCGATGATCGGGGATCATCAAGCAGTGTCCGGAAGATCCTGTGAAGACACAAGGAGACCGGACTGAGTCAACACTTGTAGTTTTCTGCTTCTAGCTAGTGTAGACAGATAAGTAGCTGTAGGTTTGTATTTCCTATTACTTCGTCTATTTCTAACCATTTCGAACAAGCTTGGTACCGTTGGAAAGCTTGTGAGACGAGTCGTATATCTGTGCCTTTAGTTCATACTCTTGAATTGCACAGTCAGTGACATTCCCAAGGCAAGAGTGCCTGTATGTGTGTGTGTCGTTATTCTTAAACTGAGTGGTCATCACCAACGAATTCAGTACAGTACCAGAGAGTTGGACTACCAGAGTACCACACCTGAAGATTCCTAAAGATTCTGTTATGTAAAATCCAACATTTGGTATCAGAGCAGGTGGTATCTTCAGATCTATGTAACTATGGTGGCAACAATCAACAATGGAGATCATTTCAAAGTGGCGCCGTTCGACGGCGATGAATACCATATCTTCGCTTTCAACATTGAGATGATATTCCTAAACAAGGGACTATGGGGCGTCGTCTGCGATACACCTACTGAAACATTACCTACAGGAGCGTCACCTGAAGAACAAGTTAGTTGGAACCGGCGCTTTGACCAGGCCTTCTCAATTATGGCGCTGAATCTAACAGAGCGACTCAAGTTCATCATCAGAGAAAACAATCCAACCAACTGTCCAAGGAAAGCCTGGAAGGCTCTGAAGAGTTGCTATGAAAGGACGAGCGGTGTTGAGTTGGAAAGTCTACTGAAAGAGTTCCACACTCAGCAAATGGAAGAGGGAACACGCCTGGAAGACCATGTGTCCCACCTCAAACACATGGCCAGCCGTATTTCATCAATGGGAGAAGTCATCTCTGAAAGAGTTCTGGTACTAACCCTTTTTTGTGGACTACCTGCCAGATTCAAAGATACCATCAACCGACTTCATAATTTCCAGAAACAGGGGAAGACCTTTGATGTCCAACTTGTAGAGCTCCAGACAACATTACAGCAAGCTATCGGAGCACAAGGAAGAGCTGCAGGTGGGGCACCTGGTGCCGCCGCTGAAGCAGCACCAGCAGCAGCATTTGCGCCACTTGGAAGTCAACCATATTTGCTGACTTTGGAGAAAGCTATCAAAGAACTCATGATGGTTGAAGAACAGTATGTCAAAGACAACGGAGGTGAAACCGGCCTTGTGACCAAATACCAAGGACAAAGGACAAAGAAGTTTGGAGCTTATGGAAACGGCAGCCACGAATCTCTTATACATTTCAATAGCAGAGATCAACCAACCCTGCATTCACCACGGGGCTTTGTTCCACCGACTGATCAAGTGTGCTGGACATGCAAGCAGAAAGGACATATTGCCGTGGACTGTCCTAAATGACGTCCACACTTCACTCGCCATCATGGAGCTCGCCAATCCCATCAAGCGATGTTGACCACCTACATGTCCACCGTGGCTGCCTTCCTTCCAGGGTCTACCAAAGAACAGGAGTCATCAGATGAACAAGAAAATTTTCAGCTAAATCTTCTATCTGAAGGACCAATCCTACCTGACAAAGACATGTCAGCCTCGCAGCCAGAGCATCCAATCTATGGTTCAGCAACAGAAGAGACAGTACATCACACCCTAACAGAAGAAGAATTTGTGACTGAAGAGTTGGCCATGTGCTCCATTGACAGTGCCCTTCTTCAGGCCGCCGGCATTCTAGCATGGATCATGGACTCTCACTGTACGAAGCATATGACCTGCAAGAAGGACCGGTTTATCAACTTCAAATATTTTCTGACACCACGAGAAGTTCGCCTTGGTGATGGAAGGACTATCCCTGCCTATGGGCAAGGAACAGTCAAGGTCGGTATCAAGTGCAATGGGAAGCCAGCCATAAGGGCTTTCGAGGATGTACTCTACGTGCCAGACCTTGCAGCCAATCTTCTCTCAGTGACAAAGCTCAACGACAAGGGCTTCAAAGTTTTTGTTTGACACTGATAAGAACTGCAAGGTGTACAACCAGACATCCCTACTGGCAGCAGTGGCCACTCGCATGGGCAATCTGACTGTCCTTGAGACCACCGAACCCTCTAGACACCCAGAAACACAAGAAATGGCGTTTGTGGCCTCTTCATCTACATCAGCCAAAACAACAACTCTGTCCACCACGACAGAACTTTGGCACAAGCGGCTGGCACACGTCATCTATCCTACTCTAACCAAAATAGCTGCAGATTCAATTGCCCATGACCTTCCAGAGAGCCTGCTGCAATACTGAGAAGCACCAATGTGTGAAGGCTGTATCACCGGTACACAACACATAGCGTCTTTTCACTCACTTCCGTCACATGGGACTCACGAGTGCCTGAAACTCGTGCATATGGATCTCTGCTACATCAAGGAAGGATCTCTCTCCAACAAGCACTACTTCCTCGTCATCTTGGATGACTACACGCATATGGTATGGACCCGGATTCTTCGCTTCAAGTCTGACGCTATTGAAGAGATCAAAACCTGGGTTTGACAGGTTGAAAATGAGACCAGCCTGACAATAAAGAAGATTTGAACTGACAACGGGACAGAGTTTGTCAACCGCAACCTCAAAGCCTTCTACAATGAAAGAGGTATTCAACACCAAACTACAGTGCCATATACTCCACAACAGAATGGCAAAGCAGAGAGGATGAATCAGACCCTTCTCGAAAGAGTCCGGACTATGCTTCATACAGCCGACCTCTCGTCCGCGTTCTGGGCTGAAGCTCTCCATACTGCAGCATACATCACAAATCGTCTCCCCACAACTAAGCTGCCTGCAAGTGTATCCACACCCTATGAAGCATGGATTGGGAACAAGCCCTATCTGGGACACATTCGTATCTTCAGATGCACAGTGCATGCCTTAGTTCGTCCAGAAGAACGCTCCAGATTGGACCCACGATCCACAGTCTGTATCCTTCTTGGGTACAAGACACGAGACATCTATCGACTTTGGGATCCAGAGTCCAAACACGTGATTCAAAGTAGGCAGCCCATTTTTTACGAAAGCTTCTTCAACCGAGCATGAGATACAACACCACCAGCAGTCACACGTACCGTCTATATTGAAACAATACTACCACCTCTGCAAAAGTTTTATGTCGAACCAATACCTGACCACCACGCTGGTGTCCTCCCTCCTGTGAATCCACAAGAACATTGTCATGCTCCCACTATCTCACAAAAGGATGCCTCCAGCACTCCATCACAATCCGGACTTCGGCGGTCAGCTCGACTCACCAGACCGCCGACATTCCTTCAGCTTGGCTTTTTGTCCACAACCGAGCTTTCTGTAGATGACGTCCTTGATCATACAGCACTACTCACACAAGTGGTGGATCCCACCAGCTTCAAATGTGCTATGCGCCACCCAGATGCAGACCAATGGCGTCAAGCTGCTCAAGAGGAGCTCTCTCAGCTTCAAAAACAACACACATGGGATGTGGTTCCTCGACCACCCAATACATCCATTGTCACATGCAAATAGTTCAAGACCAAGCTGACAAGTGCAGGTACACCTGATCGCCACAAGGCACGCCTTGTTGCATGGGGATTCAGCCAAGTTCTTGGAGTAAACTATCAAGACACTTTTACACCAGTGGCCAAGTACTCATCAATCAGGGTGATCTTCTCTCTGGCCGCTAGGAACAAATGACATCTCCATCAAATGTATGTCAAAAGGGCTTTCCTCAATGGTGATCTCAAAGAAGATATCTACATGACTCAACCAGAAGGCTTCGTATCCCCAGAGCATCCCGACCATGTCTACAAGCTCAAAAAATCTCTGTATGGGCTCAAGCAAGCTCTACGCCAGTGGAACCTGAAGATCCACAAATTTTTCTTGGTCCAAAGTCTCCAACGCCTATACTCTGACCACTCCGTGTACTTCCGCGTAGGGTCTAGTCTTCTCGGTATTATTCTCTACGTGGATAACATTATCTTGTTTGGACCGTCCCTCTCTGTTTGAGATACTCTCAAACAGCAGCTCTCCCATCGATTTGAGATGACGGACATGGGACCTCTCACATACTATCGTGGGATTCAAATCACTCATGATGTCCTACACGGTCATGTAACACTAACCCAGGCCACCTATGCTCAACGTGTGGCTGACAAGTTTGGGCTTGGTACATCCACTCTTCAAGCCAGCCCACTCTCCAAAGATCATGGCCTCACCAAACCAGTTACGGAAGCCACACCTTTGGCCTCCTTGGAAGATGCCGACGCTTTTCCATGCATTGTGGGCTCCTTGATGTACGTTTCTGTGGCTACCAGACCTGACCTCTCCTTTACTGTTGGCCCCCTCAGTCAAGGCTATCAACGCCCCACTGCTGCTCACATCGTGGCTGCCAAGCGTAACATTCGCTATCTCCGCGGGTCTGTTTCTCTGGCTATCCGCTACGCCTCTAGCAACAATTTTCTCAAGGGCTTCAATGATGCTCATCTCTCTGGTGATCACACCACCATCCGCTCCACCTCTGGGTACGTCTTTCTCCTCAACGATGGACCCGTCAGCTGGCGCAGTAAAAAGTAGTATGTGGTCGCTCTCTCCTCAACAAAAGCTGAATACATTGCTGAGAGTGAATGCACAAGAGAGGCAGATTGGCTTCGTATACTTCTGAGCGAGCTTGGCTTTGACCAACTTGAGCCTACGCCCATCCACTGTGACAACAAAGGGGCTATCGCCTTTTCCAAGGATCCCGTTCTCCATGACCGCACCAAGCACGTCCGTCGGCAGTTCCACTACGTTCACGACACCGTTGCAGAAGGCGAAGTCGTCATGCACTATCTCCTTACTATCGACCAAACTGCTGACATCTTCACGAAAGCCCTTTGTGCTGACCGTCACACTCATCTCTGTACCCGCTTGGGCCTTCTCTCCTCGTCCTGACTCCTCTCGGCGCTGCCTTCTTTTTTCTCGGTTCTTTTCCACTACCGCTTGTTCCTGGCTCTCTCTTTTTGCCCCCCCGGATGAGGCGTTGGGACGGACGGAGATTATCCTTGGTGGAACCGTCGTCGCTTCCCGCTTCTGTGCCCCCCACATGAGGCGTTGGCACGGACGCGGGCTGCGTCCGACCATTTTCTCCACCTCCTCTTGCTTCTGCCTACCGCTGTTCTCTTTCTCTCCCTGCACTCTGCCTTCCTCTCGCGCCTTGGTCCTCGCATAACGCCAACACCCTCTCCTCCCATCCTGCTTCGCTGCTAGACCCACGCTGCTCCAAATTGTAATTTCTCTCTGTCCATATTCGGCTCGTTCGCTCTCCTCTTTTAGACCCCCATGGGTGGGCTGCCCCTGTTCAGCTCATCCTGCGGGCCCGATGCGCGGGAGGGGACCCACTCCCCGAAGTCTGGGCAGGGTGTGCTGTTGGGACCGGTCTATCTCTCAGCCGTCGGGGCGTTGTCCAGGCTAAAAAGTTCTCACCGGTCCACTGTACACCCTGCGTCTTACTGCTCCGGATTTCTCTCCCATTTTATCTCCGCGATGCTCGGTTGACACGGGAGGGATTTCTTTTGCCGTACATTCCCATGCCTCGTCCCTGCTCCTCTTTTGTCGCCTCCATCCTATCGGCTCTCTTCTCGCAAGGGGGCTTCTTTTCTTTTTCCACTTGTCGGCTCCAACTTCATCTGTACTGGATTGACAAGGGGGGAATGTTGGAAAAAGAACAACCGTCAGATCATCTTGATCCACTACTCTACTGGACCCGGCACAACATCAACAAAAAGGAAAAAACAAGAGGGTCAAGAGTGAGATCGTCATCCCTCTCTCGACCCTCTTATGGCGGGACATGGTATGGCTATGGGTAGGCCTCTTTAGGCGTCCCACTGATCCATCCATCCGCGGCCCTACATTCTCTACTCATCCCATTGGAGCTCCGGAGAGCTGATGGAATACCTGTACCAACAGTGATATGTATCGGCAAGTTTTGGACCAACAGGATGTGTGGTCCGGCAGACAAGGCGAGAGTGCGAGCGTGAGCTCCTCTCGACTCTGAGGCTGCTGACGTGGCAAGGACCAAGGAACCGCTGAAGATATGCCTCTTTCTAAAGGTGGATCCTGTGGTCAGGCATCCTGCGAGGGCGTTTTGGATTGATCGGCACCGTCGCTGAATCGAGAGGTGCGGTCGGTCCATCATCGTGAGCCAAATGCCCGAGCCGGATCGATGGTCATGAAGACGCTACCGCAGATCCGAACAATCTCCTCCGTGGATCGCACAGAGGGCGCTAGGCATCCGCCAACCTCGGTCTGCCGATGATTGGGGATTATCGAGCGGTTTCCGGAAGATCCTGTGAAGACACAAGGAGACCTGACTGAGTCAACACTTGTACTTTTCTGCTTCTAGCTAGTGAACACAGATAAGTAGCTGTAGGTTTGTATTTCCTATTATTTCGTCTGTGTGTAACCATTCCAAACAAGCTTGGTACCGTTGGAAAGCTTGTGAGATGAGTTGTGTATCTATGCCTTCAGTTCATACTCTTGAATCGCACAGTCAGTGACATTGCCAAGGCAAGAGTTCCTATGTGTGTGTAAGCGGTTATTCTTAACTGATTGGTCATCACCAACAAATTCAGCACAGTACTAGAGAGTTGAACTACCAGAATACATCGCCTGAAGATTCCTAAAGATTCTGCTACGTAAAACCCAACAATAAGCGTGAGTCCTTCATGATGTTAGTGTTGACTATCCACACAATGTTTCGTTTCCTTTCTTGTCTTTTCTTATTTCACTTGTGAATAGGAGCAACAAAGCAACATACCGAGCTGCTTGTGCCCTCAAGAAGACCACAAGTTGCCCTTGGAACTTGATAGCTTGTGTACAAAAAATAGGCAAGGCGGAGGGGAAGCGGATGATAACAGCACGTATGCCAAAGGAAAAGGATGGGAGGTACTTTTGTGGGGAAGTTGAGGTGCATTACCATGCCACACATAAACTAGCATGGACAGTGTCACAGTTGCGAGAAACACTGACAAATGACCCAGCATTAACACCAAGGGATTTGAAAGCCTTACTTGGTCACACAACAGGGGTAATGGTAGCGTTGCGCATTATACGACGGGCACGTCACAAGATTCTAGGACATTCACTCAAGAATAGTTGAGAGGATTTTTGCAAGTTTCCATCGTTCATTGGGCATTTACAGACAGAGGAAAACGTTGGGTACTAAACATTTTTGGGAGGAATTTGATGAAGCTGTGGAGAAGAGTCGATGGAAGGGGGCATTTTTTGTACCAAAGGCCGCCTTTGACGATCACAAGTGGTGTCAAGCATGGGTCACCCTTGATGGAACCCACACATACAATCAATGGCGACAAGTGGTACTTATCGCAAGTATCCTTGATGCAAACCGGCAGATTTATCCCATAGCTTGGGCCGTTGTTGAGAGTGAGTGTTACGAGAGCTGGAAGTGATTATTGACTGAGTTGCGTGATGCCTTTGTCACGATTAGTGAGAAGCCATTGGTGATCGTTTCAGACTAAAAGAAGGGCCTCGATAGGGCCATTCGTGAGTGTAAGGAGTAGAATGTTATCCATGCTGAAGAGGGTGTCTGAAGAGGATCGGAACAAATGAAGATGAGTCACTGGAGGACAAAGGAGCAGGCAAAGAAGTGCATACATGATGCTTTACATGCGGTAGTGGCAGGAGAGGCAACCAAAAAAGAGACACACGATGTGGACTTCTCTGGATTCGCGATGGCCCCTAGGGAGGTAGGACCGGTAGGATTATAGGAATCCCTTGTGGAAGGAGTCGCAACAGCATGGACAGTCAACATGACAGTTGATATGTAGGAGAAGCAACAAACAAAGGAGGTGGAAGGAGGGAAGACGGCTCGGGAGGGGGTGAAAACCTCCACGGTAGTGGCAACGCCTGTGGGAGGTAGTCCGTTGTAGACCTCCTTCGGCACAGTGGTGCTAGTCCCTGTGGCAGACACAGCATCACAAATTATGATCTCTGTAGGATCACCCGTAGGAGGGGTATCCTTGTCCGATTCTCAGGATCCTGCGGCGGAATAAAAGCAGCATGAGGAGGCGAGGATCATGGTATCGAAAGTAGAGGCCTACATACTGCTACACGAAGACATGTAGAGGATGAAAGAAGCTAAAGAGAAGGAAGCCCAGGAAGCGGCGGGCACTGGTGCGGTGTAAGAGGATCAGCGCACCGCCACAGCCACACCACAAAATAGAGAAGGAGAAGGTGCAAAGGGTGAAGAATGGCCAAAGATATGGCAGGAAAAAGCTAAGAGGCAGGCACACGAATCATCAATTTCCACGGCGTAGCGGGGGTTGCGTGTCAAAAAGTTGTAGCAGATGATGGAGAATAAGCTGAAGGCAACAATGAAGAGGATGGAGGCAATCGTAAGGAGGGCTGCCTGTACCCATGAGAGCCGGGACATGAGGATCCCCGCACGTGGCAAAACCCACAAGGAAAAGGCTAGCTCTTGTGTTACAGCTACCATGGACAGTTCTGGTGGTAACAGAAGAGGCGACCGGGGCATCCTAGGTGACAGGTCCAGCATAGAAGAGGCATAAGGCGAAGGGCGGCCACAGAAAGCCGTACAAGATGGTGGGCTTGGATCTCTCAGAGCCCGACAAGGAGGAAGTGGAAACCGAAGGGGAAGAGGAGATTGCATTGGGGCAGCGATGGGTACGGCGACCTGAGACAAAGCAATGGGGGCACTTCCACCACTGCGACGGAGCCTCGATGAGTGGAGCTCCACCAAGGAAGAGTTGAGTGATCTTGGTCCCTCACGAATCTTCCTGGGACCAGACGACTGGGAACAATCATCCCAGGTTATGTACAATGCCAAGGAGATGAAGGTCCTCAGAGAGATGGAGCAGTAGAGGAAGGAGGAGGAAGCAAAAAAGAAGCGGGAAGAAGTGAAGGTATCGGTAGCATTTATAGTACGAGCGGTACCTACATGGGAAGAAGAAGAAGGCGTGGAAGAACGATCCGGACTTTGTGCCGAGCAAGGAGGCGTACAGTGTTACGCGGGGCAGAGATGATCCAGCTTTTACAGAGACCAAAAGAGGGCACTCGTTGATACATGTCTGGCAAGTATGGGCAATTGCCCAGATGCTGCACAAACATGATGAGCCTCCAAGAAGCCACCTGGAGCTGATACCACTGGCAATAGAACTCTACCGTGCATTCCACTGGCAGTTTGTCATCCGCCATGACCGCCGCAAGCCTTTCGCATTGGCGCAAGCAGCCATAGAGCATATATGGGAGAATGATTGCCTCTAGAAGCGCACCAACGTGAAATAGGGAAATCACAATGTGTGGATCCCTCCCCCAGAGATTCAAAAGTTTGTGGTGGAAACATGCCACAACCACAACCACATGGGAGCTGACAGGCCGACCCTCCGGCTCTACATGCAAGTGCATATCTACGACCTCAAGGGTGTGGTGGAGTAGGTAGGGCAAGCATATTTCGCCTATTATAACTTAAAGAATCTAGGCCCCCCGAACCACCACCCTACATGCCTGTCAACTATGGAGACCCCATGGAGAGGTTGTACATCAATTATCATGGGTAGCATAATCCCTTCAACAAAATCAGGTATTGGATAGTGGTGGTGGACCACTTCATAAAGTATCTCTTTGTCCACGCTTTACCAAACACAATTTATGTGGGAGTTGCTTTGTTCATTTGCGAGGAGATCTTCTATAAGCTCAGCAGATACAATATCATCTACTGAAATAATGACACAGAGTTTCAAGGAGCCCCCTGTATGGAGCGGACACGATGGGGTACGTGATAAGTGCACTATGCCAGGTGTCCCCGGAGTTGTAGGGACTGGCCAGACGGATGCATGAGATATTGGAACAAGCGGTGGACGACGTGGAGGAAAATAACTGGGTGGAAGTGCTGAAGCAGACCGTATACTACCACAATACCACCCTTGTAGTAGCAACCGCATTTTCACCACACCTGCTCATGTACAGGTAGTCCCCGTATCGTGCTGTATACATACCTCAATAGTCACTCATCCTGTCGGAATTTGATATCCCTGTTGGGAAAGGAGCCACCCAGCTCAGTTTCAGGTCCACAGGAGCAAGTTCCAGGAAACTACCAGATGCATGCTCCGATCGTCAACGCCACTTCACCATTAGAAAGATCAGGTGGAAAATTATCTACAGTCCAAGTTTCAGGGTGATCCAACGATCGGATTGGGAGATATGAACTTTTGAAATTTCGGGGTTCATCGATCATTGATACCTGGGTGACAATGGGCGATGGCTCCATGCCTTATCCTGAGAAAAGAAAAAGGGCAACAGGTCCAGGGTCAAAACCTGATGGGAGAAATATCCACAAAAGTCCTAGATTCTTGGATTGCCTTGTCAGAGTGTGCTGAATAGGAAAAAGGCACCTCCTTACGTTTTAGGTGAGGTGAGATCCTTGTGTGCTAGCCATGGACACATGGCAATTCTCCATGGGATTGTGGGTTATGTGACCACTAGGAGTATGCCAGGAGAGCATTTTCTAGCTCTCTAGGTCATGTGTGAGTGGTGAGCCTGATTGCTAGGCTGATTTCCTCTCTTGTGTGAGATTATGGACTCTAGTGTGTGAGCCTTCGCCTCCATGGCTAAGTGGTGTGGCTTGTGAGAGGGCTGACTTGCCCAAGCTCTAGCTCCATATGTACTCCATTATTTTGAGTGACTCAACAACCATTCTTCAGCACAACTGATGCCCTTTTAGTCCCACATGCTCGCTGCTCCAAGGCTCCCTCTCACCTCCGGATCCAACAATCTCCACGGACAAGGCCGACGACGAGTAGGTCGCAGAGGGAAGACTAATAGAAGAGGGAAGGGAGCAGCGGAGGAACAAGTACAAATATCAGGTACTACAGTGCTGGCTGATGATGAGGGAACATCCAATGGAACTCATCAAGCCTACGTCGCACCTGTGAGCTTCCGTCACGGCCCACCACGCCTGCAATCTCAAGAACGAGGGAGTCATGCGACAGCACATTTAGGCCAAGGACTTCGTGATATGTCACAAATTCCCATGGGGAAGGTGGGACAGCAGCCTCTCGATGGACATACTCTTTGTCTACCACGAAGATCACTGGCGACTGTGGTTGGGAGGAGAGAATGGCAGGGACATCCACTCATACCCTTGCATCGGTTGTTTCCTGTTGTCCAACTCATGGCGTATACACATACGCTAACTGGAGAACCAACTACCGCTCGAGACGGACCCACAGGGATGACCAGCTACGGAGGTCTTGGAGAACCGCATAGTAGAGAGTAGATCATAGCAGATGAGAGATTGATGATGAAGACACCAAAACTAATGCAATACGAAGCAATGGAAGAAGCACAGAGGCATGCCACTGAGAAGGAGGTGGAAGGATAGTAGTGTCTTGGGAAACACAAACAGTAGGAGTCCTCCATTGAAGGGGCCGGAGCAGGAGAGGAGTTTGGACGGAGGGCCACATCCCCAAAGGAGCCACGCAAAAACACCGGTCCTTGCCACGTGTTCTATGAAAACCTAAACGGAGGCACAAGGAACGTGGTTTCTAGCCGCTGTGGTAACGTGGTCCACCAAACCGTGCCGCACTGCCTTGCCAAGATTGAGCCCTATAAGCCACGGCTGGAGTGTGTGAAGTACGCAAGGGAGCAGGACGAATTGCAAAGGTAGCAAAGAGAAAGGAGGAGAAAGACAATGAGGTGGATGATGAGTAGGACGAGAGTTATGCCGTGGAAGAAGAGGATGGGAGTGAAGGAGAGCATGTTTTGGACCTCCTAATGACCCCACCTGAAGAGGAAGAGGATGGAACGGGCCCTATAGGGATGGACTTAGAAGGTTCCACGCAGAGGGGAAGGAGAGGGAAGAAGAAAAAGATGAAAGGAGGAAGATATTATGTACCAAGGACCTCGGCTGGCGGATTGGCTATGCACATTGCGCTACGATCATACACAACATACAAAATACAAAAAAGAAATGGCCAAGAGAGCGACGAACAAACGACTATGCCGCGACTGCGCAAAGCTGACAAGGAACCTTGCAGGCAAAGCAGGTGGCAATAATGTACAAGTGCAAAGCGTTGTCCATGTTGTCACATGGGTCTCTCTGCATACACGGATCTATTAAAAAGCAAAGCACAGGAAGTAGATGTCTTCACTTGCGGTGGAAAGATGAATACTAGTGAACGAGTATGCCGTACCTGCTACTGCCGTGCAACAAAACATGAGGAAACTGACGGAGAGAAAGATGAAGATGCAAAGGAAGAAGAGGAAGAGGATGAGCCCAAGGTAAGTCAGGAGCCAATACCGTTGAAGGATGAGCTGGGAGGAATGGAGGGGACAGCAGGCGCATGTGTGGAACAACACACGATATGTCAAAGCTACAAAAAGTGGCTCAATAGGAAGACGGTGCTCTACAACAAGTGCAAGAGGAGAAGTCATAATCTCTCCATAGTCCCAAAGGTGATGGCAGGTGATGTATGGTTGTGCGTCTAGTGCCTCCATGAAAAAGTGACGGAGAAGGGCTTCCGCACCGTTGAATTCACGAAGCATGTGGAGCTCTTCCGCGGCACATATCATTGGATATGGAGAGAGGGAGCCTTGGAGCAGCAAGCATGTGGGACTGAAAGGGCATCACTTGTGCTGAAGAATGGTTGTTAAATCACTCAAAATGATGGAGTACATATAGAGCTAGAGCTTGGGCAAGTCAGTCCTCTTACAAGCCACACCACTTAGCCATGGAGGGTAAGGCTCACACACTAGAGCCCACAATCTCACACAACGGAGGAAATCAGCATAACAATCTGGCTGACCAGTCACACACGACCTAGAGACCTAGAGAATGCTCTCATGGCACACTCCTAGTGGTCACATCACCCACAAACCCATGGAGAATCGCCATGTGTCCATGGCTAGCACACAAGGATCTCACATCATCTAAACAGTAAGGAGAGGTACCTTTATCCTAGTCAGCACACTCTCACAAGGTAATCCTCAGACCAAGGACCTTTTTGGATATTTCTCCCATCAGGTCTTGACCCTAGACCTCTTGCCTTTTTCTTTTCTCAGGCTAAGGCAACTAGCCATCACCCATGGTCACGCAGACATCGGCGGTCCATGACCTTGGAAACTTCGAAACTTCATATCTCCCAATCCGACTGTTGGATTGGCCTGAAACATGAAGCGTAGATAATTTGCCACCTGATCTTTCCCATGGTGAAGTCGGATTGACGATCGGAGTAGTTATTTGGTAGTTTCCTGGAACTTGTTCCTCTGGACCTGAAACTGAGCCTGGTGGCTCCTTTCCCAACAATCTCCCACTTTGCTGCAGTCAGAGTTGGCTGACTCCACATGCCTTCATGCAGAACAACTGCTTTTTACGGGTCACTCGCTTGGTGCAGAAATCAGTGACCTGCTTGCTGGTTGGAGTAAACTCTAGCTTCATAGCACCCTCCTGCACCATGTGCCTGATGAAGTGATATGCGATGTCAATGTGCTTGGTGCGTGCATGGTGCTCAGGATTGTTGGCGAGCACGATTGCGCTCTGGTTGTTGACGCGCACAGGAACTGGAACTGCTGCACTCCCACTCATCACCGCCATGAGTCGCTGAAGCCAAACTGCTTCCTTTGCTCCGAAACTCAGAGAGAAGTACTCAGCTTCCATGCTTGAGGTGGCCATGACCACCTGCCGCTTGCTGCACCAGCTGATGGCCCCACCATTCATGAGGAACACATGTCCAGAGTTGGACTTGCGGTCCTCAGGGTTTGAAGCCCAATCTGCGTCGGTATAGCTGATGATCTTGTTGTCGTTGCTGTTGAATGTGATGCCGATGTTGATGCTTCCAGGAAAGTAGCGGAAGATCCGCTTCACTGACTTCTTGTACTCAGGTCCGGGGTTCGCCATGTGCTGGCTCATAGCGCTCACAGCTTGTGCGAGGTCCGGCCTGGTTACAACCATCAGGTACATGAGACTACCGACGACGCTTTGGTATTTCTGCCGCTCAGCTGCATCTACTTCTCCATTGTAGCTCACGAGGTACTACCGCGTCTCTAGCGGCGTGCCCATGGGTTTAGCCTCTGCCATGCTGAACGGCTACAAGGTATCCTCAATGTAGCGGCTCTGCTGCAACGAGAGAGAGCATGATTTGCGGTCATGCGTGATCTGGATACCGAGGAAGTATGATGCCTTCCCGAGATCAGACATGTGGAAGCGCTATTGCCTCGCCTCCTTGAACTCCTGCTGTGCAGACATACTGTTGGAAAGGAGGAGCATGTCATCCACATAGATAATGATGATGAGAATCTCATGCTCATGCTGCCAGCAATACATGCTGTATTCACACTCCTTGCGCTCAAACCCCATGTACTACAGCGCCGCATCTAGCTTATGGTTCAAAGCACGCGATGCTTGCTTGAGGTCGTACAGCGACTTTTGCAGCTTGCAAATTAGGTGCTCTTGGCCATCCATGACGAACCCCTATAGCTGCTCCATGTAGATCTCCTCCTCCAAGTCACCGTTCAAGAATGCCGTCTTGACATCCATGTGGTGAATCTCAAATTCCTTAGCTGCTGCATAAGAAAGGAGCATGTGTACAGAGGCAAACTTTGCAACAGGAGTAAAGGTTTCTGTATAGTCGATGCCTTCCTGCTGCAAGTAGCCCTTGGCGACTAGCCTCACTTTGTATTTTTCAAGGTTGCCATCTACTCCCCGCTTCTTCTTGAACACCCACTTGTACTTGATCACCTTGCGTCTAGGTGGACGCTCACTCAGCTCCAACGTGCCGTTGTCCAGCTGGGACTATATCGCTTGCTACACGGATTACGCCCAATCTGCTGCATCAGGTGCAGTCATGGCCTCCTTGTATGACGTTGGCTCATCTGAATCTCCTACAACTATGACGTTCAGTTCCTCTGGTTTTTGCACCATCCAAAAATGGCCGTGCTCACCTGGCTTGTAGCGCACCCTAAGAGGATACCTACGACCTAGCGCTGGAGCGTTAGCGGGCGGCTGGCGCGGTGTTGCTGGCACAACTGCTGCTGCTAGTGGTGCGGCATCTTCTTCCCCTCTTTCTGCCGATGAGGCCGCTGTATCTGCTACATCAGACATGGGAGAATAGACTTTTCCTCCCACTATCACAGTGGAAGAAGGATCAGGAGAGACTAGGTCAAGAAGGACATCTGCTCCCACTGCCTCGTAGCTACTGGTTTTGTTGCCTCTTCATAGACAATGTTGGTGCCGATGACTTTGCTCTCGTTAAAGACGATATCCCTGGAGATGATGACGTAGCATGTATCCCTCTCGTAGAGGCGATAGGCCTTGTTTGCCAATCATCAGCATCTGCGCGCTCTTCGCGTCCCACTTTTGCCGCTTCTCCTTTGGCACGTGCATGTGTGCCAAGCTGCCAAACGCGCGAAGGTGACCCACGCTCGGCTTCTTGCCAAACCACGCCTCGTACGGCGTCATGTGCTCCAACGCCTTAGTTGGACTGTGGTTCTTGATGTACACCGCAGTGCTCACCGCTTCGGCCCAAAAGTCGTAGGTCAGCCGAGCCGCGTGAAGCAGGCATCTGGTAGTTTCCTGGAACTTGCTCCTGTGGACTTGAAACTGAGCCGGATGGCTCCTTTCCCAACACGTATATCATCTACGCGCTGTGCAACATCAGCATCGTGAAAATGGCAGCAGCATGTTTCTGATATGAGCGGATGTGCTGTGGTGAATGCTTGGAGCAGAAGAAAAAGTGAGTGTGGATGTACATGGAGTATGAGGAGTGAGTGCATATGGTGACCCCCATGAGAGTACACAAGTGTGTGATATGTCCGGAGGAGAAAAAGGGAGTCCAACTGGTATGGTATGAGCAGTGTGGGTAGGTGGTGCATGTCAGCTGCAGGGAACGAGAAATACAAATGGAAGGGGATAAAAAATAACATTGGCGTGGAGTGTACACCAAGGACCTACACCCACAACAACGAATGGTGAGTCGTCGCTGTGGCAGCTCTCGAGGCATCACACACAAGGACCGTGAGGAGCGCCGTAGACATCTAGTGGTAAATACATTGGAATGGTTTAGCCACAGTTGCATCAATACTAGGCGAGTGGATCCGCGCCTCATACAGACTTCAACTCCTGAGTGAAGACTCGAGAGATAGAGCCTTCGAATGAAGGGGTGGACCAACAGTGTAAAAACGATTTCTTCGCAATTGCTGGAGCTTCCACAAAATGGATGGACCGATCCGTGGAAAGCGACATGCCTCGCGCGGAGAAGAAGGTGTTATGTTCTCTGTATGCCCCTGGTCCAATCAGCGGAAGATTTAGACTGGGTATGCACTGCGCCTGTAGCGCAAGTCCCCCAGTGACATGCAAGAGAGGGTGAGAGAGACAAGGCATGCACTGCTCACACTTGTGGAGTAAGTCCCCTTGGTCGACTCTTGGTAGTCTACCCAGTGCATGCTCCTTAGGACAACTTCCTACAGCCTAGTGGGTGAAGGCACCGTCTCGCAAGCGAGAGGTTCGGGGTCAAATTCCCCCAGGACCAAATTTTCTTTGTGACTAAAAGGGCCAAGGAAGCTTCCTAGAAGCTTCTAAGGTCCAAGGTGGATCAAGCGCCACTTGGCGGTATCAGAGGGTGTCATGTCATCAAAGCTGATGACACTGTCTAGGGTGGCCTTGGGGGGAGGCCCCTCCAAGGAGCCACTGGGAGCACTGACCAGAGACTATATAAGGCCTGTCATTTGCATGTGATGATTTATCATCTCTTACTCTTGAGTCTTGGGAGAAAACTAATCCCTTGTTGGCCACCAAGAAAGAGGGTACAGAAAAAGTGCAAGTGCACACTTTGGTGTGTAGCATTGCCAGTTGGGTGAGAGTTTGGAACACTCTCCGGCCACGGTTGGGACAAGCTAAGTGAACCTTTCACTATAGAAACACCACTCCGTGGGTGATCTACCTTGGTTGTAATACCAAGGGCGGTCGGCGGTTTGCCTGTCGGCGCCGTTTACTCTAGACCGTGGCCAAGTGCGGAGTGACAAAGGGTTATGGACCCACACTGATCGGGAAACTTGGTTCTTTGTACCATCGCTCAGTTCACGTAGCAGGTACCTTCGCAGCAGACAAGACACCACTGCTCCATCTGCTTCATCGTCGGTCCACTTTGGACCAAGGTACGGATTATGAGAGACCGGACGCGGGCTGGACCCGTGGTCCACTTTTGCTCTCCACGGAGAAGGAACGAGGATACGCTCTACCATTGTTGGTATGAACCTTGAGTCCTAAGCGGGTTACGCTCTGCCCTTGTGGGTACGACCCCGTGTCTGTGAGAGCACTTCCTCCACAATAGCTAGGAGACCATCGGCCGGAGGGGTATGCAACAGACTGCACCTTGAAAATCTGTAGCAGTCATTAGCCTCATCAGCCTACATCGGCCTCAACGAAGCAGAACAGCAGAGACTAAGTGAGCATCCTTGAGCACACCGCAATCATGCCGGGGGATCAAGAGATCGTTCCAGTCACCTCACGGCCCACCGAGTTGGGTGCGGCCAACGGCATTGCACGCTTCGATGGCAAAGCCTTCGGCACGTGGAAATGGCAGTTTGAGGTGGTGATGCGCGTGCGCGGGTACCTCAAAATGCTGAAAGGGACGGAGGTAGCACCGGAGGACGAGGCAAGCGCGGAATACGCAGAGTGGCAAGAGCGGAATGACATCGCTCTCACACTCCTCGTCACATCCATAAGCCCCTCCCTAATCTCCCACATCGAGGGGTGCACGACGGCAACTGAGGCTTACACCAAGCTGACGAACGTGTACCAGTCAACTTCCCTCGCCAATCGACTCTTCATCCTAAAGCGCCTCATCGGGCTACGGGTGGGCAAGGGGGAATCCATCTCGGACTTCCTCCAGCAGTTCGAAGGACTGCTTCAAGAATCCCGCGCCATGTCCTGGCTGCTCGACCAACAGATGCAGGCCATGATTCTCCTCATGGCCTTGCCGCCAAGCTGGAGCCCCATGATCACCACCTTGGGTGGTTGGGAGGAGTCGGAGTTCACGTACCCTCGTGTCTCCGAGTTTGTCCGGAACGAGGCCATACGGCGCAACAACGGCGTCATCAACAACGCCGCATACGCAAGTCGTTCAGGAGGCACCTCCTCTCATGGCAATAGCAGAAGCAGTGGCGGCGAGAAGAGCGGCAAGAAGAAGGGAAAGTGCCATAACTGTGGCAAGGCGGGGCATTGGGCGTGGGAGTATCGCGCACCAAAGAAGGAAGGAGGCGGTGGTGGGAGCAGCAACGTGAGTAAGAAGGTGGACTCGACGTCCACGAGCATGATGGCCGAGAGCAAGGCCCCTCCCAAGGGCTCTACGCTGCTGCGGCCGGGAACCTTCGGGCTCGACAGTGGCACGGACTACCTCACCTCTTGCGAGGCATGTGGCTTCTCGTTCCTCACACCGTCCACGGCCAAGTTCCGGTGCGCCAACGGCGGTATCGAGTACGCGGCTGGTGAGGGAGGGAAGGTCGTGCACACGCGGCTCAACAGAGCCGACAAGGAGTTGCGGCTGCAGAAAGTTGTCTACATGCCAACTTTCGCCGTGAACCTCCTCTCCGTCTCGCGGATTACGGATCACGCGATGACGGTGGTGTTCACACAGAAGGAAGCCGTCATCCTCAAGAACGAGGACGTGACGATTACCTACGTTGCGTCAGACCTTGTCGCCAAGGTGCCACGAACGGATGGGCTCTACGTTCTGCAGACGAAGAGCACAGAAGGGCACGCTGGGGCGGCAGAGGCAGTAGCGGAAGCTGCACCATCGCCGAACGCCAAGACACCATCCATGCCGCCTGCTATGGCGGCTAAAGACGCGGAAGCAGCAACTGCGAAGCTGTGGTACAGACGGCTTGGGCACGTGGCCGACAGCACCCTGCAGGTCATGCAGGAGCAGAAGCTTGTACGCGGGCTGGAGGGGTGTGAGCTGAAGGGTGGATGCAACGCTGGGTGTGAGGCTTGTCTGCAAGGGAAGACAAAGCGGAAACGCTTGTCCAAAAATGGTCGCAGAGCAGAGGGCATACTCGACATTGTCCACAGGGACGTGTGTGGCCCCATGCGCACCACGTCCAACGGCGGCTCCAAGTACCTCCTCACCTTCATCGATGATTACTCTCGGAAGGTGTGGGTGTACTTCCTCAAAACGAAGGGACAGGTACTGGAGCGCCTGCAAGAGTTTGTTGCCATGGTGGAGCAACAAACCAGACGGAAGGTCAAGGCCCTGTAGAGCGACAACGGCGGAGAGTACGAGGGGTGCAAGCCGTGGCTTCGGGTACACGGCATTGTCCACCAACCTACTACCCCCTACACACTGCAGTGCAACGGCGTGGCCAAGCGCATGAACCAGACCATTCTGGCCATGACGCGAACCATGCTATTTGACTCAAAGCTCCCTCCTCGCTTCTGGGCGGAAGCAGCGCGCATTGCATGCTACCTCATCAACCTCATGCCTGCTGCAGCACTGCGTAGTAAGGGGACAGAAAAGGAGCAAAGTACAGAACGCATGACGCCGCAGGAGGCGTGGTCGGGAAAGAAGCCGGATGCCTCTCATCAAAAGGCTTTCGGCTGCACGGCTTGGGCCAAAATCCAGGACGGGCAAGGAGCGGGGAAGTTGGATGCACGTGCGCGCAAGTGCGTGATGATCGGCTACGAAGCCGCGCACAAGGCGTACAGGCTGTGGGACCAGGCAGCATGGAGAGTCATCACCTCCAAAGATGTGACCTTTCACGAAGAGTCACACGACAAGGGAGAACTGCTGGACCCAAAGAAATCTCCAAAACAGGGAGAGTGGATCGTGCTGCTGGAGGCGGGTGACACACCCCCGCCTAATTGGCGTGGGACGCCAGTGGCCATAGCCAGCGAGGCTGCCAATTGAGGGAGAGCGTCCGCTCAGGCTGAAGCGGAGTTGACATCCGACACCGCGTCGGAGACATCTAAGGCCTCCTCGGAGGCCAGTTGCTCTTCCCTTCCAGCGACTCCTCCTGGGGAAGCACAGCAGCAGCAGCAGCACGAGCAGCCAGCACCAGCACCACTGCGGCGCAATGAGCGCCAAGCAAAGCCTGCGAAGTACTACGATGGAGGGAAGGCCGAGTGGACTGGCCTGAGCTGGTTGTGCCTTGCGCAGGGAGAGCCGGCTACCATCGCCGAGGCTCTCTCGCGGCCGGACGCCGCTAAGTGGAAGGAGGCGATGGAGAGCGAGCTCGCCTCCATCAAGGAGAACGGAACGTGGGTTCTGGTGGACAGACCACCAAACGCACACGTGGTGGGCGTGAAGTGGGTCTTACGCGTCAAACGCAAGCAAGACAACACCATCGACAAGTACAAGGCAAGGATCGTCTCGAAGGGGTTCTCGCAGAGAGCAGGGTCTGAGTACAACGAGACCTACTCTCCTGTCGTGTCCTTCCCCTCCATCCGCACCTTGCTGGCTGTGGCTGCGGCGCGCAACATGGAAATCCACCAGATGGATGTCAAGACCGCCTTCCTTTACGGCAAGCTTGACAAGGAGATACTAATGGAGGTGCCCGAGGGTGTCAAGGCAAAACCCGGGCAGGTGTGTCGCCTCATCAAGGCACTCTACGGGCTGAAACAGGCCCCAAGGATCTGGTACAAGGAGATGGACAGCTTCATGGCTGGCCTTGGCTTCTCGCACTGCCACAACGACCCCAGTATGTATGTGTGTGCGAATGACCAGGGGCTGTTGCTGGTAGCGCTGTACGTGGATGACCTGATTCTGGCCTCCACCTCCATGAAGGCCCTCGAGGCCCTCGAGGAGAAGCTGCATGGGCGGTTTCAGATGAAGGACATGGGCGAGCTCGAGTACTACGTGGGCATCGCCATACATCGCAACCGAGCTGCAGGCACCATTGAGCTCAACCAGACGAAGTACATCTCAGAGGTGCTTCGGCGCTATGGCATGGAAGACGCCAAATCCCTCAGCACTCCACTCTTCACGAAATGCAATCTCACCTCCGCCCACTCCCCCAGCATGGAAGCCGAGCGCCGCAAAATGCAGGATGTGCCGTACCAGTCTGTGGTGGGTAGCATCATGTATGCCATGGTTGGCACGCGGCCGGACATCTCCTTTGCTGTGGGGCTAGTCAGTCGGTACGTGGCCAACCCTGGGCCACTCCATTGGCAGGCCGTGAAGCGCATTTTGCGCTATCTCAATAAGACACGGCACATGGGGTTGCAGTACGGCGGCCTTCAAGGAACAGACCCTTTGCGCCTCAAGTGCTACACCGACGCAGATTTTGGAGGCAACGTGGATGATAGGAAGTCCACCTCGGGCTTTGTGTGCCTTGAGAACGGCGGCACTGTGTCGTGGNCCGGACATCTCCTTTGCTGTGGGGCTAGTCAGTCGGTACGTGGCCAACCCTGGGCCACTCCATTGGCAGGCCGTGAAGCGCATTTTGCGCTATCTCAATAAGACACGGCACATGGGGTTGCAGTACGGCGGCCTTCAAGGAACAGACCCTTTGCGCCTCAAGTGCTACACCGACGCAGATTTTGGAGGCAACGTGGATGATAGGAAGTCCACCTCGGGCTTTGTGTGCCTTGAGAACGGCGGCACTGTGTCGTGGGCCAGCCGCAAGCAGGACTATGTCTCCATCTCAACCGCATAAGCTGAGTACATAGCGCTGTCTGAGGTGTGCAAGGAGACGCAGTGGCTACGCAGCTTGCTTACTGAGATGCACGCACCACAGAAGGTGGCCACAGTCATCCACGTCGACAACCAGAGCGCGATGGACATTGCGTTCGAGGACACCCTCTCCAGGCGGACCAAGCACATCGACATCCGCTATCACTACACGCGCGACCTCGTCGCCAAGGGAGTGGTTGATCTGCAGTACATCTCGACCAAGCAGATGCTCACGAACTTCCTGACGAAGCCGCTGGACAGTGATCCGCACATGGCAGGGGCACGAGGCATCGGGATGGTGAGCGCAGCAGACGAGGACTGAACGGGCGGGCTAGTTCACAGGTGGTCGACATCGCTGGGCCCATGGCCGCAGCAAGAATCTAGCCGCAGATGGACGCATGTGCAAGGGAGATTTTGTTATGTTCTGTGTATGCCCATGGTCCAATCAGCGGAAGATTTAGACTGGGTATGCACTGCGCCTGTAGCGCAAGTCCCCCAACGACATGCAAGAGAGGCTGAGAGAGACAAGGCATGCACTGCTCACCCTTGTGGAGTAAGTCCCCTTGGTCTACTCTTGGTAGTCTACCTAGTGCATGCTCCTTAGGACAATTTCCTACAGCCTAGTGGGTGAAGGCACCGTCTCGCAAGCGAGAGGTCCGGGGTCAAATCCCCCCAGGACCAAATTTTCTTTGTGACTAAAAAGGGCCAAGGAAGCTTCCTAGAAGCTTCTAAAGTCCAAGGTGGATCAAGCGCCACTTGGCGGTCACAGAGGGTACCATGTCATCAAAGCTGATGACACTGTCTAGGGTGGCCTTGGGGGGAGGCCCCTCCAAGGAGCCACAGGGAGCACTGACCAGAGACTGTATAAGGCCTGTCATTTGCATGTGATATTATATTATCTCTTACTCTTGAGACTTGGGAGAAAACTAATCCCTTGTTGGCCACCAAGAAAGAGGGTAAAGAACAAGTGCAAGTGTACACTTTGGTGTGTAGCATTGCCAGGTGGGTGAGAGTTTGGAACACTCTCCGGCCACGGTTGGGACAAGCTAAGTGAACCTTTCAGTGTGGAAACACCACTCCATGGGTGATCTCTACTTTGATTGTAATACCAAGGGCGGTCGGCGGTTTGCCTGTCGGCGTCGTTTACTCCAGACCGTGGCCAAGTGCGGAGTGACAGAAGGATGGAGGATGTTGGCTTTTGTGCTTGCACGGTCGAGCGATGGGTAAGGAAAACAGGGAGAAGGGGCGTACAAGGCCATTTACAGCAAAGTGGGGGACACACTCCCGCGTAATCTCGCAACCTGGCAGTAGTGATCAAGGGACGACATGAAGACCACGGGTTGCAAAGGCACCTAAGTGGACGTAGAGGATAAAATAGGCCTCCAGGAGCCTATTATAAAGTGGAGGGCCTGATTACTTCCGCAGGAAGGCATTGGCACCATGGATCCGCTGGTTGTAGGAGAAGGCTTGGAGCAACAAATACACTTGAAGAAACTAGGAAATGTCGTACTGAAGTGGTAGAACATGGCAAATCACGAAAGTGCCAAAGAGCAGAAGAAGAAGAAGAAGGGATGGGATCCTAGCGGAGAGGGGAAGGAAGGGCTCTAATATAGGGGAACATAGGGGTTGCCACTGTAATATACATGTGTGAGGAGCAAGACCCACAGTGCGAGAAGCCCGCGTAGCTCCCCATGTAGTAGTTTAGTGCACCGTAGACAAAAGATTGAGCAATTCATGTATCCTTTCACATGAATACTTATAACCAAGTTTCTAACCCTTTGTCTCTCACTTGCCTTGCCATTGTCCCCTTTGCAATCCCCGCTCCACAAGTGGCTTCAGTGATCCGCACGAACTCAGTTGTATCTGTGTACGGGCTCATGCTTGTCTAGAAGGAACCAAGGGGGGTTCCACGGAGTGGTCTTAGAGCTAGAGAGGACTTAGTGGAGCTCCATCATACGGAAGACGAGTGGCTGACATGAGAGCACGGTAAAAGACGTGCAAATGCACTTGGTGACTAAGTATGAGTACCTGTCTTTACTATTCATCTGTTCCGTCGCTCTCTTGCATGCCTTCACTAAGGCATTGTCCCTTGGGTGCTGCCTAGGAAATGAAGGACAAAGTTGGACAGAGACATATGCAAGAAGCATTGCTCACAATTGAAATAAGACTATATTAGGCATCCATTTGTCTATGACTCCCTTAGCATATGTGTGTGATGTCACTTCATATGTGACAGATAGGGTTGGTGCCATGAAGAAGGGCAGACGATAGGTAGATATTGTGGAGGATCTTAGTGTAGGGATTTTTGTGCCAAGTCAAGAGAGAGCCAGTAGTAATCAAATAGAGTGTGGGATCTCATACGCGTATCAAGGAAGCAGGATCAGGACTGAGGTTATCATCCCTTTTTGCTCAGAAGCTCTTGTAGAAAAACCAAAGTAGCAAGAAAGGATGTGCGGCAGGAAGAACAGTTGCACGAAGTGGTGATATACAAAAGTGCCTCATCAGTGAGAGTGTACCTGCGAAAAGGTGACACAAAATATTTAAGGGCAACAAACTGTGTCCAAAGTTGTACTAGTTTGTCGTCCAAAGTCTTGCCTCCTTTGTGAAAAATGAAGAGTATGTTGATAGTATCCTTGAACCTCGGAGGAAAACTTCAAAATAAAGTTAGCACTAGAACACGTCATGAGATGACCTCACCCAGTGAATCGATGCAGCTGGCCAGATATTTGAGTTTTGAGATGTGATCTTCAAGACATGTCCCTTCGTCCATAATCTGAGTATGGAATTCTGTCAGAAGGCTACCAAGTTTGACATCAGTGTTATTCTCATATCGATTCTTCATGGCTCTCGATGTTGTCCTCGTGTAGATGCTGTCATTTCCATCTAAAATAATGAACTTCAATCATTTCGTAAGGTGCATTGCCAAGAGTGAAAAGGCTTGATTGCACATCAATTGCGATTTTGAGTAGCGGGAGGCTCAAGAGTCTCAGTTGGTGGGTCAATGACCTCTCTCTATAATCTTTTGTTGCAATAGATCATTTGCATGTTCAAGGCCAATGTGTGGTAGTCATCTCCGTCAAACAACGCCATCTTAAAATGATATCCACGAATATTGTTGCTCATCATGGTATCGGTGGTATCGGTGTTTCTTGAGAGTCGTTCAAAGGACACCACCTGCTCTGGTACCAAATGTTGAAATAAGAACCTCCGGAATCGTCTACTATCTTTTATTCATTTGTGCTCACCCAACTCTAACACAAGTGCTCTGATAAAGTCAACTAAGAGCACAAACATGCTAATAGTCTCAAAGGCTTACACATGGTCCAACACTTACTTGAAATGATGAAGTACAAACGAAGCAATAGGAAGTACAAACCTACGGCTATTTATCTAACTACGCTAGCTATCAGCAGAAAGTGCAAGTGTTGAGGATTCCGGTCTCTTGTGTCTTTGATACCTCAGTCACATGTTCAACTGGATGCGGATTGATGAATCCAAGTCATTGGCAGACCGAGGTTGGCGGATGCCTAGCATCCTCGATGCGGTACACGCACGAGGCCGTCTGAATGTGCGGCAGCTTTCCCTTCTTCAGTGGTCCACCGCTCGATGCTCAAGAGGAATTCCTGTGTGAACTCTTGAGCCATCAATGGTGGAGATGATATCTTGTTCTTCTGGATGATTCTCAATCGTTGATTATTTCCATGTGAGAACCAGGGATTGAGTGAGATGCACCGATCTAACTCGATCTCTGATCATCAACAATCGTGACCTCACACTACGCCACATCAGCAGTACTGCGATAATTTCTGTGACTGATAGTGCAAAGATCCTACAAGAGTTGAGAACACACTATGTCCCATTCTCTGGTTCCTATAGTCATGATGACTTGTGACACAAACTATGCCACTTTTCCAACAACCCAGATACCCGTTGTTCATGACTTCAGAAACTGAAAACTTCATCCCCCAAGCTCACTGTTGCATCGGTCCAAAACCTGGACTATAGATACTTTGTTGCATGATCTTTTGAATGCTGATGTTGGATTTATGATTGAAGTATGCCTCTAGTTGTTTCATGGACTTACTCCTCTGGAGCTTTAAGTAAGCCAAATGACCACTCTCACTACTGCAAAGTAGAAATGTTTAGGAATTGGGTCATTTGACTTACTCAGGTTATTGGATCATTTAGTTAATAAGGTCCTTTGAGTTATGTTTTCTCATATGTCACTGGCTTGGTACAAATATAAAAAACCAAGCCACTAACGACACCATAGTAGTTATTTGGCGTAGTTGCATCTACTTCTACACTGAAGCTTACAAGGTACTACCGTGTCTGAAGAGATATGCCAATGGATTTTTCATCTAAAATACAAGATCACAACTCGACGTCATTGATGCAAGGACTCTGCTACAACAAGATGGTGTGTGATTTTTGGTTATAACTGATATGGATGTCAAGGAAGTAGGATGCCTCTCCGATATAAAAAATCTAGAGTTGCTCCTACATGGCTTCCTTGATCTATTATAGTATACACATGGTGTTGAAAAGGAGGTGTTGGATCTGGAGGAGAGAGGGAGCCTTGGAGCAGCGAGCATGTGGGACTGAAAGGGCATCACTTGTGCTGAAGAATGGTTGTTTAATCACTCAAAATGATGGAGTACATATAGAGCTAGAGCTTGGGCAAGTCAGCCCTCTCACAAGCTACACCACTTAGCCATAGAGGCGAAGGCTCACACACTAGAGTCCACAATCTCACACAAGGGAGGAAATCAGCCTAACAATCAGGCTGACCAGTCACACACGACCTAGAGAGCTAGAGAATGCTCTCATGGCACACTCCTAGTGGTCACATCACCCACAAACCCATGGAGAATCGCCATGTGTCCATGGCTAGCACACAAGGATCTCACCTCACCTAGAAAGTAGGGAGAGATACCTTTATCCTAGTCAGCACACTCTGACAAGGCAATCCTAAGACCAAGGACCTTTTTTGGATATTTCTCCTATCAGGTATTGACCCTTGACCTCTTGCCTTTTTCTTTTCTCAGGCTAAGGCATGGAGCCATCACCCATGGCAACCCAGACATCGGCGGTCCATGACCCCCTAAACTTCGAAAATTGATATCTCCCAATCCGACCGTTGGATCGGCCTGAAACTTGGCCTGTAGATACTTTGCCACCTGATATTTCCAATGCTGAAGACGGATTGACAATCGGAGCAGGCATCTGGAAGTTTCCTGGAACTTGCTCCTGTAGACCTGAAATTTAGCCGGATGGCTCCTTTCCCAGCAATCCCCCACTTTGGCGCAGTCAGAGTGGGCTGAGTCCACATGCCTTCATGCAGAACTGCTGCTTTTCACGGGTCACTGGCTTGGTGTATAAATCAGCGACCTGCCTACTGGTTGGGGTAAACTCTAGCTTGATAGCACCCTCCTGCACCATGTGCCTTATGAAGTGATATGCGATGTCAATGTGCTTGGAGCGTGCATGGTGCTCAGGATTCTTGCCGAGTACGATTGCGCTCTGGTTGTTGACGCGCACAAGAACTGGAACTGCTACACTCCCACTCATCTCCGCCATGAGACGCTGGAGCCAAACTGCTTCCTTGGCTCCAAAGCTGAGAGAGACGTACTCAGCTTCTGTGCTCGAGGTGGCCACGACCACCTGTCGCTTGCTGCACCAGCTGATGGCACCTCCATTCATGAGAAACACATGTCCAAAGATGGACTTGCGGGTCTCAGGATTTGAAGCCCAATCTGCATCTGTGTAGCCGATGATGCTGTTGTCATTGCCGTTGTAGGTGATGCCGACGTTGATGGTTCTAACAAGGTAGCGGAAGATCTACTTCACTGCCTTCTCGTGCTCTGGTGCGGGATTACCCATGTGCTGGCTCACAGTGCTCACAGCTTGTGCGAGGTCTGGCCTGGTTGCCACCATCAAGTACATAAGACTACCAACGGCGCTCTGGTACTTCTGCCGCTCAGCTGCATCTGCTTCTCCACCGAAGCTCACGAGGTACTGCCGCGTCTCCAGCGGCGTGCCGATGGGTTTGGCCGCTGCCATGCCGAACCGTTGCAGAACGTCCTTGATGTAGCGACTCTGCTGTAGCGAGAGAGAGTGTGATTTGCGGTCACGCATGATCTGGATGCCGAGGAAGGATGATGCCTCCCCGAGATCATACATCTGGAAACGCTCCTGCATGGCCTCCTTGAACGCCTGCAGTGTAGACATGCTGTTAGAAAGGAGGAACATGTCATCCACATAGACAATGATGATGAGGATCTCATGCTCATACTGCCAGCGATACACGCTGTAGTCACACTCGCTGTGCTCAAACCCCATGCACTGCAACGCCGCATCCAACTTCTGATTCCAAGGACGCGATGCTTGCTTGAGTCCGTACAGCGACTTTTGCAGCTTGCAAACCAGGTGCTCCTGGCCATCCATGACGAACCCCTCCGGCTGCTCCACGTAGATCTCTTCCTCCAAGTCACCATTCAAGAATGTCGTCTTTACATCCATGTGGTGAACCTCAAAGTCCTCAGCTGCTGCATAAGAGAGGAGCGTGCGCACAGAGGCAAACTTTGCAACAGGGGCAAACGTTTCTGAGTAGTCGAAGCCCTCCTGCTACGAGTAGCCCTTGGCGACCAGCCTCGCCTTGTACTTTTCCAAGTTACCATCTGCTCCCTGCTTCTTCTTGAACACCCACTTGCACTTGATCACCTTACGTCCAGGTGGATACCCAATCAGCTCCCACGTGCCGTTGTGCAGCTGCGACTGTATCTCCTGCTGCACGGCTTGCGCCCAATCTGCTGCATCCGGTGCAACCATGGCCTCCTTGTATGACGTTGGCTCATCTGAATCTGCTGCAACAGCGACATTCATCTGTTCTGGTTTTTGCAGCATCCAGAAATGGCCGCGCTCACCAGGCTTGTAACGCACCCTAAGAGGGTACATACGACCTGGTGCTGGAGCGTTAGCGGGTGGCTGGCGCAGTGCTGCTGGCACAACTACTGCTGCTGGTGTTGCTACATCTCCCTCTGCTTCTGCCGGTAAGGCTGCTGTATCTGCTGCATCAGACATGGGAGAGTAGAGTGATTCTCCCACTGTCACAGTAGAGGAAGGATCGGGAGAGACTAGGTCAAGAAGGATTTCTGCTCCCACTGTCTCGTCAGCTGCTGGTTCTGTTGCCTCTTCATAGACAATGTTGGTGTCGATGACGTTGCTCTCGTTGAAGACGACATCCCTGGAGATGATGACGTGACCTGTATCCCTCTCGTAGAGGCGATAGGCCTTGCTTGCCATGTCGTAGCCAATTATCAGCATCTGCGCACTCTGTGCGTCCCATTTCTGCCGCTTCTCCTTGGGTACGTGCATGTGCGCCAGGCTGCCAAATGCTCGGAGTTGACCCACGCTCGGTTTCTTGCCGAACCACGCCTCGTACGGCGTCATCTGCTCCAGCGCCTTAGTTGGACTGTGGTTCTTCATGTAGACCGCAGTGCTCACTGCTTCAGCCCAGAAGTCATAGGTCAGCCGAGTTGCGTGTAGCATGGAGCGCGCCGACTCCACAATGGTACAGTTGGCGCGTTCTGCAACACCGTTCTGCTGCGGCGAGTACGGCGCAGTACGCTGCGCCTTGATGCCAGCTGCTGCGAGGTAGTCCTGGAACTCCTTGCTCAGGTACTCTCCATCGCGATCGCTGCACAGTGCCTTGATCTTCTTGCCAGTCTGGTTCTCCACCATGGCCTTAAACTCCTTGAACCTGTCAAAGCATTGGTCCTTGGACGGAAGGAAGTACACAGCAGTGTAACGGCTGAAATCATCAATGAAGGTCAGGAAATACCTAGAGCCTCCAAAGCTCTGGGTCTGCATCGGTCCGTACAAGTCCGAGTGGACCAGCTCCAACACCTCCTTCGCACGCTCCCCTGCTCCAGAGAACGCCTCCGAGTGCTGCTTCCCCTCCAAACAGCCGATGCACAACTGCTCCTCAAAGTTAGAGATGGTAGGCAGGTCACGCACCATCTGCTTTGCTTGAAGCTGCTGCAAGGCGCGCATGCCGATGTGGCCGTAGCGCGCATGCCAGATCTTGCCATCTGTTGCCTACACCACTGCTGGAAGACTCTGCTCACGCGGGATCTTGGTTGCCCCGAGCAGGCGGTACGTGTCCCCTTCCTTCACCGACCTGGCCAACTCCTCTCCTGTTTCCTTGTCGAGGATGTAGCCATAGTCGTCGTCAAAGACGACTCGCAGTCCTGTGTTGGTGAGAGAGGACACTGAGAGAAGATTGAACGCAGCATTAGGTACGTACAGCACGTCATGGAACACTCCCACTTCAATGCCACGCGGGGTCTCCAACCACATCTCCACAATCCCAATCCCNTCTTGCCATCTGTTGCCTACACCACTGCTGGAAGACTCTGCTCACGCGGGATCTTGGTTGCCCCGAGCAGGCGGTACGTGTCCCCTTCCTTCACCGACCTGGCCAACTCCTCTCCTGTTTCCTTGTCGAGGATGTAGCCATAGTCGTCGTCAAAGACGACTCGCAGTCCTGTGTTGGTGAGAGAGGACACTGAGAGAAGATTGAACGCAGCATTAGGTACGTACAGCACGTCATGGAACACTCCCACTTCAATGCCACGCGGGGTCTCCAGCCAGATCTCCACAACAACTACATAAACCACTCCTTGTGGTGCGTCAGACTCTTGGTACACCCAGAGTCTTTGTACCATGCCAGATCCGCCTTCTCCTTCTTCAACATGTCAGACTTTGCCATGAAGAGGCGGTCGCGCACCTCCTTGGCCACGTTCATGTTGCCAAAATGGCGCACGCCGGTCTGGTTCTGCTGCTGCTGTTGCTGGCGTTGCTGACGTTGCTGTGACTGCTGCTGCTGTTGTTGTGGAGATTGCTGCTTTTACTGCTGCTACTGCTGCTGCTCCTTCTGGTCCCTCTTGAACTTGAAGCACTCTTTCTTGTAGTGCCCCTCTTTCTGGTAATAATGGCAATTGCCCTTCTTCTTGCCTCTCTGCTGCCCGGACTGCTACTTCTGCTAGTTGCGTGAGCCCATCGCCATGAAAGCTGCTTCACTGCTGCTGTTGGCGCTATTGTGTTTTGCGGCATTGCGACGCAGTTCCACCTGCACCAGGTGTGTGCAGATGAAGTCGAGGTCGAGAGTTGGCTGGCACTCCAGCGTCTCTCGCACCGTGTCGTAGCTGGTTGGGAGTCCCCTCAGCAAGAGGAGGATGAAGCGCGTCTCTTCCATAGGGCTGCCGGCCGCTCTCTCCTACAAAAGGAGGCAGGTACGGATCTTCCAAAACGTGAAGTTGGCGCGTCCTTCCAGCCTCTCCAAGGGCTGGGCTGCTGTTACCATGCCTGATGCTGCCATTTTGAGCTTTGGTGATGCTCAACGCTGCCCTTGGGTGGCGGCGCTACCCCTGCTTCTGCTGTTGCTTCTGCCAGAAATCTGTCTGACAGAAATGGACTGTACGTGCTAGCAGACTGGGAATTTGGGAAAACGGAGCCAACCACTGGAAAATTCAGCGCAAAACCTCTCAGATCGAGCCATAAAACAGGGTCATCAACAGGGGATTTTGAAAGATATGCCCTCTTGAAAACATGGTGTGCTTCTACTCCTACTCCAACTCAGACCAGCCAGCTTGTAAACGGCGTTTCTCCCAAACGAATCAATGGAATGCAAATATTTTTGCTTCAATGGAAGGCTTAGGAAAAATACTACAATTCGAATGTGCCACTTTTTAAATTTGACAAAGAAACAAGAGAGTTATGGTCATCACAAGGCGACAGTCTTACTCATACAGAAGAGTGTAGCCCTGGCCGACCTCGTTTTGAGCATAACTCTCAATCCGACCGTTGGATCTTCGTGATCTTGGGCTCGTTGGAAAGTTTGTGTTGCGAACTTGAAGATCCAGTGGTGGATTGTCAAATTTGGTCAAGTTTGAACCATAACCTGTCACTCTTAAAGTGACGGCCTGTGCTGGCTGAATCTGGTACAATCTGGCTCTGATACCAAATGTTGGATCTGGAGGAGAGAGGGAGCCTTGAAGCAGCGAGCATGTAGGACTGAAAGGGCATCAGTTGGGCTGAAGAATGGCTGTTGAATCACTCAAAATGATGGAGTACATATAGAGCTAGAGCTTGGGCAAGTCAGCCCTCTCACAAGCCACACCACTTAGCCATGGAGGCTAAGGCTCACACACTAGAGTCCACAATCTCACACAAGGGAGGAAATTAGCCTAGCANACCAAATGTTGGATCTGGAGGAGAGAGGGAGCCTTGAAGCAGCGAGCATGTAGGACTGAAAGGGCATCAGTTGGGCTGAAGAATGGCTGTTGAATCACTCAAAATGATGGAGTACATATAGAGCTAGAGCTTGGGCAAGTCAGCCCTCTCACAAGCCACACCACTTAGCCATGGAGGCTAAGGCTCACACACTAGAGTCCACAATCTCACACAAGGGAGGAAATTAGCCTAGCAATCAGGTTGACCAGTCACACACGACCTACAGAGCTAGAGAATGCTCTCATAGCACACTCCTAGTGGTCACATCACCCAAAAACCCATGGAGAATCGCCATGTGTCCATGGCTAACACACAAGGATCTCACCTCACCTAAAAAGTAAGGAGAGGTACCTTTATCCTAGTCAGCACATTCTGACAAGGCAATCCTAAGACCAAGGACCTTTTTGGATATTTCTCCCATTAGGTCTTGACCCTGGACCTCTTGCCTTTTTATTTTATCAGGCTAAGGCATGGAGCCATCGCCCATGGCCACCCAGACATCGGCGGTCAATGACCCCTGAAACTTCGAAAATTCATATCTCCCAATCCAACTCTTGGCTCAGCCTGAAACTTGGACCGTAGATAATTTGCCACCTGATCTTTCCAATGGTGAAGACGGATCGACAATCAGAGCAGGCATCTAGAAGTTTCCTTGAACTTCCTCCTGTGGACCTGCAACTGAGCCGGACGGCTCCTTTCCCAACAACCACTGCTACAAGACTCTGCTCACGGGGGATCTTGGTCGCCCCCAGCAGGCGGTACATGTCGCCCTCCTTCACGGACCTGGCCAACTCCTCTCCTGTATCCTTGGTGAGGATGTAGGCATAGTCATCATCGAAGAGGACGCGTAGTCCTGTCTTTGTAAGAGAGGAGACTGAGAGGAGGTTGAATGCAGCATCAGGTCTTGACCCTGGACCTCTTGCCTTTTTCTTTTCTCAGGCTAAGGCATGGAGCCATCACCCATGGCCACCCTGACATCGGCGGTCCATGACCCCTGAAACTTTGAAAATTCGTATCTCACAATCCGACCGTTGGACCGGCCTGAAACTTTGACTGTAGATAGTTTGCCACCTGATGTTTCCAATGGTGAAGACGGATTGACAATCGGAGCAGGCATCTATTAGTTTCCTGGAACTTGCTCCTGTGGACCTGAATTTTAGCCGGATGGCTCCTTTCCCAACAGGAGGAGCATGTCATCAACATGGACAATGATAACGAGGATCTCATACTCATGTTACGAGTGATAGACAGTGTAATAACACTGTCTATGCTCATAGTCCATTGACTACAACACTGCATGTTACTTGTGGTTCCAAGCATACGATGCTTGCTTGACGCTATATAGCAATTTCTGCAACTTACAAACTAGGTGCTCTTGGCCATCCATGCGGAATTCCTCTGGCTGCTCCATGTAGATTTCCTCCTAAAATTCACCATTCAAGAATGTCGTATTGACATCCATGTGGTGGATCTGAAAGTCTTTGGCCTTTGCATACGAGAGGAGCCTCTGTAAAGAGTCAAACTTTCCACATTGAATAACAGTCTCAATGTAGTCAACGCCTTATAACTGTGAGTAGTCCTTGGTAACCAACCTTGTACTTGAGAAGGTTGCCATCTACGTCCTGTGGGAGTAATGCTCCTCACCATGGCAGGAGTGACTCCAAACACTAACACCAAAAAGACAAGCCCAAGTCGCTTACGCGTTAATGGTGTCCACTTCTATAGGCAGGGACCCGGGTTCAAACCCCACAACATCAAATTCTGCCCTGCCTCAAGGGAGGTGGAAAATAGATGAGAGGAAGCTAGCTCAACCTCTAGAGTTCCTCCTTCAGTTTTCTACAAGACTAGGTGAGGGTCGAGGAAAGTGGCACATCTTCTAGAAGAGGTGACTTGTCCTACAAGGCATCTAGAGGTGTCTTGGTCTTCTCGATACCTTCTCTCTCACTAGAAGTTAGATGAGGAATCTAGGAAGGGGCAGAAGCTTCTTGAGGAAGGAAAGGATGCCTTCCCAGGTGGGAAAAAGGACAGCCTACCAATAGCCACTCTATAAGGCATAGAATCTGCTACGAAGCTTCAACTCTGGCATGCTTTGGTGTTCTTGAAAGCTTCGATCAGTAGCTAGAAAATGCCACTGCTTGTGAGCCTTGTTCAAGAGTTTATTCCCAGTCAATTGAGGCCAAAACTATTGCCTCACTCTCTGACCAGTTTTCTGCCATTCTTGGAACAAGTTGCCTCCACATTTTCAGTCTATCCAAAAACAGTTGGTAATGTGAACCAGCCATTGCTAGGGACCCACCAGGGTGTAGACTCACCCTCGCGCCAACACGCCCCACTTCTTCTTGAATACAAACGTGCTCTTAAGTTCCGGGTTAATGCTTAGTCCAGGTTAATGCTTAGTTAGCTCTTAAGTGTCGTTGTACCGCTGCGGCGATGTCTCATACTGTATTGATTTGATCCCAACTACTGTATCTGGTATAGCCGTGGCCTTTGTAGGATTTTGGCTCAATTGAGTGTTTTGTAACAGTGGAATTGATCTATTCTGGTTTCTGCAGCATCCAGAAATGGTTACGTTCCTCTTGCTTGTTGTGCGTCTTGAGGGGGCACATGCGACCTGGTATGAGAATACTAGTAGGTAGATGATGTGGAACTATGGGCATAACTACTATTGCTAGTAGTGCTTCATCTCCTTCTTCCTCTACTTCTGCCAATGTGGCTACCATATCTACCGTATCCAACATAGGGCAGTGAAGCGGTCCTCCTACTATGATAGTGAAGAAACAAATAGCCAAGACTTGAGAAGAAAAATATCTGCTCCCACTACCACATTAGCTGCTGGTTATGCTTGTTGACATGGTGTGCCCCTCGTCATGAGTGCCGTTGAGTGTACTCCCTGGTTTGACCACTAAGGAGTGGTCTAACACCTGATCTAACTTTAGATTTGGATTCCTTTGATTTGTTCTATGGAGGATCGAGCTTTGAATTGCTCAATTTCAGTGAGTATTCAGAAAGTTAGCCTAGTCCGAAATTCGGGTGTTGGAGGGGTGGAATCTATTGACCTGATATGCTCCTTGTCCATCACTGACATTTAGACAGACACAGGACAGACTAGGCATGCACTGCTCCCTTGGAGTAAGTCCCCTAAGTCTGGTCCCAATAGGCAAGGCATGCACTGCTCCTTTGGAGCAAGTTCCCTTGGTCTAAACTGGATAGTATAGCCAGCAAACACTACCTAGGACAACTCCTTGTGGCTTATACGTTCCAGACTTAGTCTCCGGAGCGAGAGGTCACTGGGTCAAATCCCAGCCCAGTGACTAATTATATTTGTGACCAAAAGGGGGAACAGGAAGGTTCTAAGAGGCATCTTAGAACATTCCAAGGTCCTTCCAGGTGGCTAGCGCCACTTGGCGGTCACAGAGACTGCCATGTATGCAGGGGGGGATGACGCAATCCAGATTGCCTCCAAAGTGGCTCATCCAAGAAGCCACTGCGCGCCTAGGCTAGAGGGTGGCTCTAGGACTATAAGAACCTGTCTGTTGCCTGTCATTGAGTACAGTTCTTACCTTTGAGACTCCTCACAGAGTTGTCCTCCATAGGCAGACACTAAAGAAACATTAGTTGGTCTAAGCAGCAAGAGTTAGCTCTTCGCGCAAAAGTGACCAAGTGCTAAGGACACAATGGAAGGAAGTGATTCCTATGAACTGCTCAGTGTGGAACCTTGGCTCTGAGGGTGATATCACCTCTTGGTTGCAATACCAAGAGCGGTCAGCGGGAACCATTGTGTCGGAACCCGTTTTCTAGACCGTCGCCTCAGGCAGGTTGATAAAGGGTTATGGGCCCACACTGACTAGTTATAACGCATGCTTCTGCACACTCTCTCGCCCTCTTTGTCTTGTAGCGTGCATCAGCTCCATGAGCTCCATCTCCTCCATCTGCTCCATCAGCTCCAACGGCAGGTGCTGGCACTTAACGAACAAGGGCCAAGGAAAAGCTCTGCCCTTGGAGGTATGACCCTTGGGCCCTAACCAAGATAAGCTCTGCCCTTGGAGGCACGACCTTGGGTTTCCTAGTGTGTGTTCTTCTGTGTTTACAGGTGATCAACGGCTAAGGAGTAAGCGACGGATCTGCACCTTCTAAACCGGTAGCAGACAACTGCCTACATCAGCCTACATCGGTCTCAGCGAAGCAGAGAAGCAGAGAAGTAGTATGACAACACCCGCGACGCTCACTCTCGAGCAGGTGAATGGTAGGATGTCAAAGTTCATAGGGTTTGGTTTTCCCTTGTGGAGATGGCAACTTGAGATTGTTATGAGAGTGCGTGGCTACTTGAAGATGTTCCTTGGAGAAGATGTTGAACCTCCAAAAACAGATCCTGGATATGAAGTGTGGAGTGTAAAGAATGACTTGGCGCTTGCGATTCTTGTGACATCAGTGCATGAGTCATAGCATGTCCACCTCCAAGGTATCACACATGCATCAAAGGCTTATGAGAGACTTGCACGTGTACACCAATCAACGGCTCTCGCAAATCGCCTCTTCATCCTTCAAAAGCTGATTTTGATGAGGGTGAGCGAGGGAGAGTCGATTCCGGACTTCCTGTTGCAGTTTGAAGGACTATTGTTGCAAGTAACCCAAATGAACTGGGAAATCGTCACCAACATGCAGGCCATGATCCTCCTCATGGCGCTACCTAAAAGTTAGGGACCTCTGATCCCCGTTTTTGGCGGTTGGAAGGAGGAGGATTTGACATATGAGGCAGTGTCCGAGTATGTGCGCAACAAGGCCATGCTTCGCAGCAGTAGTGAGGCTAACATTTCAGCCTATGCTGTAGAGGTATGGTTGTCGTGGCAACAACTCCTCTTCTGGTCAGAGTAGTAGCGGAAGCTTTGGCCTTGGAGGAAAAGGCAATGGTGGTGGTGGAAAGGGTTCAAAGCGTCCTGGGAAGTGCCATAACTGTGGCAAGCCTGGGTATTGGGCACGGAGTGCAGGGCTCCCAAGAAGGAAGATGGAGATCATGGTGGTAGATATGAGGACAAAGGAAAGGGTAAGAAGGAGTTTATGAACATGATGGCTTAGAGCTTGCCGGCAACCAAGGGAGAGGCACTGCTCAAGCGTGGAGCATACGGGCTCGACTCTCGCACAAACCACCACTCTTCAAGGGAGAACGATGGGTTCATCTCTATTGGGGACACTGAACATCGCTTCAAGTGTGCCAACGGCGGTCTTCTCCATGCACAAGGCGAGGGAGAGAAGTTGATGAGCATCAACGTGAACGGTACTGAGAAAGACTTGAAGCTGGAGAACGTCATCCACATGCCGTCTTTTGCGGCAGACCTCTTGTTAGTGTCCAAAATCACGGACCACGACATGACATTCGTCTTCACGGAGGAGGAGGCAGTGATTGTCAAGAACAAGGACGTCAAGATCTCCTTTCCCAAGGGGAGTTTTGTCGTACAGGTCCCAAGAGTTGATGGGCTCGACCTGCTGCAGACCAAACCCCTTGAAAGTACAAATGAGGGATATGCGGCGGTTGAAGAGCCCAATTCTCCTAAGCCTGATTTTGCACCACAAGCCGTCACCATGGCAGCCAACTCCGCCAACACAGATCCTGAGCTGTGGCACATGCGCTTTGGGCATGTGGCCGACAACACACTACAAGCTATGCAGCAGTACGAAGTGGTTCATGGGATGGATTGATGCAAGGCCAAGGACGAGAGAAAGTGCAAGAAGTTGTGTGAGCCATGTCTCCAAGGCAAGGCAAAGAGAACGTCCTTTGAGCGTAATGGGCAACGTGCGGCAACAATCTTTGACCTGATTAACTCTAGTGTGTGCGGACCATTCTGCACTCCTTCGAACGGGGGCAACAAGTATTTCTTGACCTTCATCGATGACCACAGTCTCAAGATGTGAATCTACTTCCTCTAGACAAAGGGAGAGGTCAAGCAGAAGCTGCAAGAGTTTTTCGCGATGGTAGAGTGGCAAACAAGCAAGAAGGTCAAGGTACTACGCATAGACAACGGTGGTGAGTACGAGGCGTGCAAAGGCTGGTTGAGCCAACACGGCATCAACCACCAGACCACCACGCCTTATACTATCCAGAGTAATAATGTTGCCGAACGGATGTACCAGCCTATCCTCGGCATGACACGAAGCATGCTCTTCGACGCTAAACTCCCACCTCGCTTCTGGACTGAAGCTACAAGAACTGCTTGCTACCTTGTGAATCTCACTCCGGTAGCTGCGCTTGGAAGGCGTGGTAAGAAGCAACAGGAGAAGCAGCTCAAGACGCCACAGGAGGCTTGGTTAGGGAAGAAGCCAGACGCCTCACACTTGAGGGTCTTTGGCTGTACTACCTGGGCAAAAATCCAAGCAGGAGAAGGAAGTGGCAAGCTAGATGCACACGCTCGTGTGTAATGGTCGGATACCACACCGCACACAAGGCGTACAAGCTGTGGGACCAAGCGACTGGAAAGCTCATCAGGACCTGAGACGTTGAGTTTGATGAAAGGACGTTCGGCAAGGGAGAGTCGTTGGACCCTGTCCATGCTCCCAAATCAGGAGAGTGGGTTGTGTTGCTTGATTCAGGTGATCAGGCACCTGAGAACTGGCAGATGGTACCAGTGAAGGATGGTGCTCCAGAGAGAGTGGCTGTGCAGGCTGACACAGCGATGGACTCTGCACTGAGTCTGAGTTGTCCGAGGCCTCTGAGTCAAACTCTGAGGCGGGTGGCTCTTCCTCAAAGAGCGGATCACTAGCAGCGGGAGAGCAACAGAAGCAACTAAGCCTTGAAGTACCACCAGCAATACTCTGGCGTAGTACGCGCCAGAAGAAGCCTTCGCCCAAGTACGATGCTGAAACTGCGGAATGGACTGGACTCAGCTGGTCATGCTTGGCTCAGAGAGAGCTTGTGACCGTAACGGAGGCTATGAACATGCCAGATGCGGCCAAGTGGAAGGTGGTAGTGGATAGCGATCTCGCATCCATTGAAGTGAACGGAACATGGGTTCTCGTGGATAGGCCCCCAAATGCGCACGTGGTGGAGTCAAAGTGGGTACTCCGGAAAACGTTGAAGCAGGATGGTACTATCAACAAGTACTGGCAAGAGTTGTGGCAAAGGGGTTTTCCCAGCGTGCAGGCTCAGAGTACGAGGAGACCATTGTGCCTGTCGTCACCTTTGCCTCCATTAGATCCATGTTGGGCATCACTGCTGTAGAAAATCTGGAGGTCCACCAGATAGATGTCAAGAAAGCTTTCCTCTACGGGAAGCTAGACAAAGAAGTGCTGATGGAAGTGCCCGAGGGAGTGAAAGCTCCAGAGGGCAAGGTTTCCAAACTGGTCAAAGTACTCTACGGGCTCAAACAGGCCTAAGGATATGGTACAAGGAGATGGACGGCTTCATGGCCGTGCTCACCTTCACGCACTGCCAGAACGATGCTAATGTCTATGTGCAGGAGGATGAGCAAGGCTTGATGGTGGTTGCACTATACGTAGATGACCTGATCATCTGCTCATCATCAGTCGAGCTGTTGAACAAGCTGAAGACAGATCTCAGCAACAGGTTCAAGATGAAGGACATGGGTCCGCCTGAGTTCTACCTTGGGATAGCCGTCCACCGCAATCGAGCAGTAGGCACCATCGAGCGGAACCAGTCCAAGTACATCATGGAGGTCCTCAAGCGCTACAACATGGAGGACTGTAAGCCCATCAGCACATCCATGACAACAGATATCAAGATCTCCTCCTCCATGAGCCCCAGTACTGAAGTAGAATGGCATGAGATGGAGAACATTCCCTGCCAGTCTGCTGTTGGCAGCCTCATATACGCCATGGTGGGAACACATCCTGACATTTGCTATGCCGTGGGACAAGTGAGCAGGTTTGTGGCCAATCCAAGGCCACAGCATCGGCAAGCTGTCAAGCGCATCATGCGCTATCTATTGAAGATACGACACATGGGACTCCAGTTTGGAGGCCAAGAGGGATCTGACCCGCTGCGGCTGGTGTGCTACACAGACGCCGACTGGGAAGGAAGAATCGATGACAAACATTCCACCTCGGGCTTTGTGTGCCTCATGAACGGTGGTACGGTCTCCTGGGCAAGTAGAAAACAAGACTGTGTCTCCCTCTCTACCGCTGAGGCAGAGTACATCGCTCTGTCAGAAGCATGCAAAGAGACACTGTGGCTACGCAGTTTGCTTGCCGAGATGAAAGTGCCACAAACAGAAGCAACGGAGGTCCGCATCGACAACAAGAGTGTCATGAAAATGGCACATGATGATGTCATCTCCCGGCGGACCAAGCACATCGACATCAGGTACCACTTCTCATGCGACCAGGTTGCAAAGGAGATCGCGGACCTGGAATACGTGCAGACCAAGAAGATGCTCGCAGATTGCATGACAAAGGCGCTAGACAACAAATTGCACTCTGCAGGTACTCGAGGCATCGGTATGGTCAACGCAGCGGAGAAAGACTGAGGCCAAGACTGTTGGAGAGAAGAGAGACCTCACAGCTAATGGACAAAGGTGCAAGGGAGATTTTATTGACCTGATATGTTCCTTGTCCATCGTTGACATTTGGACAGGCATAGGACAGACTAGGCATGCACTGCTCCCTCCAAGTAAGTCCCCTAAGTCTGGTCCCAATAGACAAGGCATGCACTGCTCCTTTGGAGCAAGTCCCCTTGGTCTAAACTGGATACTATAGTTAGCAAACACTACCTAGGACAACTCCTTGTGGCTAAGACGTTCCAGAGTTAGTCTCTGGAGCGAGAGGTCACTGGTTCAAATCTCATCCCAATGACTAATTTTTCTTGTCACTAAAAGGGGGACAGGAAGGTTCTAAGAGGCATCTTAGAACATTCCAAGGCCCTTCCTGGTGGCTTGCGCCACTTGGCGGTCACAGGGAGTGCCATGTAGACAAGGAGGATGACGCAATCTAAAATTGCCTCCAAAGGGGCTCATCCAAGGAGTCACTGCGTCCCTAGGCTAGAGGGTGGCTCTAGGACTATAAGATCGTGTCAGTTGCCTTTCATTGAGTACTGTTCTTACCTTTAAGACTCCTCACAGAGTTGTTCACCAGAGACAGACACTAAAGAAGTATTGGTTGCTCTAAGCCCCAGGAGTTAGCTCCTCGTGCGAAAGTGACCAGATGCTAAGGACACAATGCAAGGAAGTGATTCCTATGAACTGCTCAATGTGGAACCTTGGCTCTGAGGGTGATATCACCTCTTGGTTGCAATACCAAGAGCGGTCGGCAGGAACCATTGTGTCGGAATCCGTTTTCTAGACCGTCGCCTCAAGCAGGTTGAAAGAATCTGGGACCCACCATGGGTGGCGGGATAATCCACCACCAGTGCTCTGAGTTCGTCTCCAACGACCCCCGAATGTACTAGGGCCATAAAGTGTTGGATCAGGAGGAGTGAGGGAGCGTTGGAGGAGTGAGTATGTGGGACTGAAAGGGCATCACTTGTGCTGAAGAATGGTTGTTCAATCACTCAAAATGATAGAGTATATTTAGAGCAAGGGCTTGGGCAAGTTAGCCCTCTCACAAGCGACACCACTTAGACATGGAGGCTAAGGCTCACACACTAGAGTCCACAATCTCACACAAGGTAGGAAATCAGCCTAACAATCATTCTGACTAGTGACACACGACCTAGCGAGCTTGAGAATGCTCTCATGGCACATTCCTAGTGGTCACATCACCCACATACCCATGCAGAATCGCCATGTGTCCATGGCTAACACACAAGGATCTCACCTCACCTAAAAAGCAAGGAGAGGTACCTTTATCTTAGTCAGCACACTCTGACAAGGCAATCCTAAGACCAAGGACATTTTGGATATTTCTCCCATCAGGTCTTGACCCTGGACCTCTTGCCTTTCTCTTTTCTTAGGCTAAGGCATGGAGCCATCACCCATGGTCACCCAGTTTCCAGGGTCCATGACCCCGGAAACTTCGAAAATTCTTATCTCCCAATCCGACAGTTGGATCGGCCTGAAACTTCAACCGTAGATAATTTGCCACCTGATCTTTCCAATGGTCAAGTCGGATTGACGATCAAAGTAGGCCTCCAGTACTTTCCTGGAACTTGCTCCTGTGGACCTAAAATTGAGCTGGATGGCTTCTTTCCCAACAATCACCCACTTTGCCGCAGTCAGAGTGGGCTGAGTCCACATGCCTTCATGCAGAACTGCTGCTGCTCACGGGTCACTAGCTAGGTGCAGAAATCAGTGACCTGCTTGCTCGTTGGAGTAAACTCCAGCTTGATAGTACCCTCTTGCACCATGTGCGTGATGAAGTGATATGCGATGTCAATGTGCTTGGTGCGTGCATGGTGCTCAGGATTCTTTGCAAGTGCGATTGCGCTCTAGTTGTCGATGCGCACAGGAACTGGAATTGCTCCACTCCCACTCATCTTTGCCATGAGACGTTGTAGCCAAACTGCTTGCTTTGCTCTGAAACTGAGAGAGACGTACTCAGCTTCCGTGCTTGAGGTGGCAACGGCCACCTGCCGCTTGCTGCACCAACTGATGGCCCCATCATTCGTGAGGAACACATGTCCGGAGATGGACTTGTGGCCCTCAGGGTTTGAAGCCCGATCTACGTCAGTATAGCCGATGATGTTGGTTGTGTTGTATGAGATGCCAATGTTGATGGTCCCAGCAAGGTAGCGGAAGATTCGCTTCACTGCCTTCTGGTACTCAGGTCCGGGGTTTGCCATGTGCTAGCTCACAGCGCTCACAGCGTGTGCGAGGCCCGGCCTGGTTGCCACCATCATGTATATGAGACTACCGACGGTGCTCTGGTACTTTTGCCGCTCAGCTGCATCCGCTTCTCTGTTGAAGCTCACGAGATACTGCCGCGTTTCAAGCGGCAATCTGATGGGTTTGGCCTCTGCCATGCCGAACCGCTGCAGGACGTCCTTGATGTAGCGACTCTGCTGAAGCGAGAGAGAGCGTGATTTACGGTCACGCGTGATCTGGATGTCGAGGAAGTTTGACGCCTCCCCGAGATCAGACATCTGGAAGCGCTCCTACATGGCCTCCTTGAACTCTTGTAGTGCAGACATGCTGTTGGAAAGGAGGAGTATGTCATCCACATAGACAATGATGATGAGGATCTCATACTCATGCTGCCAGCAACACACGTTGTAGTCACACTCGCTACGCTCAAACACCATGCACTGCAGTACCGCATCGAACTTTTGGTTCCAAGCACGCGACGCTTGCTTGAGGCCGTACAACGACTTTTGCCGTTTGCAACCAGGTACACCTGGCCATCCATGATGAACCCCTCTAGCTGCTCCATGTAGATCTCCTCCTCCAAATCACCGTTCAAGAATGCCGTGTTGACATCCATGTAGTGAATCTCGAAGTACTCAACTGCTGCATAAGAAAGGAGCGTGTGCACAGAGGTAAACTTTGCAACAGGGGCAAAGGTTTCTCTGTAGTCTATGCCCTCCTGTTGCGAGTAGCCCTTGTTGACTAGTCTTGCCTTGTACTTTTCCAGGTTGCCATTTGCTCTCCGCTTCTTCTTGAACACCCACTTGCACTTGATCACCTTGCGTCCAGGCGGACGTTTAGTAAGCTCCCACGTATCGTTGTCCAGCTACGATTATATGTCTTGCTGCACGGTTTGCACCCAATTTGTTGCATCAGGTGCAGCCATGACCTCCTTGTATGACACTCGCTCGTCTGAATCTGCTACAACTACGACGTTCATCTGCTCTGGTTTTTGCAGCATCCAGAAATGGCCGCGCTCACCAGGCTTGTAGCGCACTCTAAGAGGATACCTGCGACCTGGTGCTAGAGCGTTAGCGGGCGGCTGGCGTAGTGCTGCTCTCATAACTGCTGCTGCTGGTGGTACGGCATCTTCTTCCTCTGCTTCTCCCGATGAGGCTGCTGTATCTGCTGCATCAGACATGGGAGAATAGACTGGTTCTCCCACAGTCACAGTGGAGGAAGGATCAAGAGACATTGGATGAGGAAGGATATCTGCTCCCACTGCCTCGTCAGCTACTGGTTCTGCTGCCTCTTCACAGACAATGTTGGTGCCGATGACGTTGCTCTCGTTGAAGACGACATCCCTAGAGATGATAACGTGGCCTGTATCCCTCTCGTAGAGGCGATAGGCCTTGCTTGCCACGTCATAGCCAATCATCAGCATCTGCACGCTCTTCCCGTCCCACTTCTGCCATTTCTCCGTTGGCACGTGCATGTGTGCCAAGCTGTCAAACGCGCGAAGATGACCCACGCTCGGCTTCTTGCCGAACCACGCCTCGTACGGCATCATCTTCTCCAATGCCTTAGTTGGACAGCGGTTTTTGATGTACACCGCAGTGCTCACAGCTTTGGCCCAAAAGTCGTAGGTCAGCCGAGCCGCATGAAGCATGGAGCGTGCTGACTCAACGATAGTGCGATTGCCGCGTTCTGGTCCACCGTTCTGCTGCGGGGGGTATGGTGCAGCTCGTTGCGCCTTGATGCCAGCTGCTGCGACGTAGTCCTGGAACTCCTTGGTCAGGTACTCTCCACCGCGGTCGCTGGGCAACGCCTTGATATTTTTACCAGTCTAGTTCTCCACCATTGCCTTGAACTCCTTGAACCTGTCAAAGCACTAGTCCTTGGAAGCGAGGAAGTACATAGCAGTGTAACAGCTGAAATCATCAATGAAGGTCACAAAAGACATAGAGCTTCCAAAGCTCTGGGTCTGCATCGGGCCACACAAGTCTGTGTGGATTAACTCCAGCACCTCTTTTGCATGCTCCCCTGCTCCAGAGAACGCCTCACGATGCTACTTCCCTTCCAAACAGCCAATGCACAGGTGCTGCTCAAATTTGGAGATGATGGGCAAGTCACGCATCATCTGCTTCGCTTGAAGCTGCTGCAAGGTGCGTATGCAAATGTGGCCATAGCGTGCATGCCAAATCTCCCAATCTGTTGCCTGCACCACTGCTGCAAGACTCTGCTCACGTGGAACCTTGGTCGCTCCCAACAGGCGGTACATGTGGCCCCCATTCACCGACCTGGCCAACTCCTCTCCTCTTTCCTTGTCAAGGATGTAGCCATAGTCGTCGTCAAAGATGACTCGCAGTCCTGTGTTGGTCAGAGAGGACTCTAAGAGAAGATTGAATGCAGCATTAGGCATGTACAGTACGCCATGGAACACTCCCATTTCAATGCCACGCGGGGTCTCCAACCACATCTCCACAATCCAAATCCCCTCAGCATACTCCACCCGATCATCACCCAGAGGGATAGGATGGGGAGGGATGGATAGCCGCTCCGTAAACCACTCATTGTGATGTGTCAGGCTCTTGATACACCATGAGTCCTTGTACCATGCGAGATCCGCCTTCTCCACTTGTGACATCTCAGATTTCACCATGAAGAGACGGTCGCGCATTTCCTTGGCCACACTCATGTTGCCAACATGGCGTACACCAGCCTGGTTTTGCTGCTGCTGCTGCTCCTACGGATGCTGTTGTGACTGTTGCTGCTGCTGTTGTGGACATTTTTGCTTTTGCTACAGTTGCTGCTGCTCCTTCAAGTCCCTCTTGAACTTGAAACACTTTCTAGTAGTGCCCCTCTTTCTAGCAATAGTGGTACTTGCCCTTCTTCTTGCCTCTCTGCTGCCCGGACTGCTGGTGCTGCTGGTTGCGTGAGCCCATGGCCATGAAAGCTGCTTCACTGATGCTGCTCCTGCCATTGCGCTCTTCTGCATTGCGACGCAGTTTTACCTGCACCAGGTGCGTGCAGATGAAGTCCACGTCGGGAGTCGGCTGGCACTCCAACGTCTCTCGCACCATGTCATAGCTCGTTGGGAGTCCCCTCAGCAAGAGGAGGACGAAGCGCGTGTCTTCAACAAGATTACCGGCCGCTTTCAACTACTTCGCCTGCTCCTTTGCCCTGTCCAAGTACGCCTCCATCCCTTCGCCACCCTGCATTTTCAACGCCATCATCTTCTCCTCCAAAAGCATGAGGAATGCAGGATCCTTGCTCTCATACTTCTTGCACAACGTGTCCCATCCCTCTTTTGCAGTAGCCTTGTCACTCATGTACTGAAGACGCGGGTTGCAGATGGTGTTGACAAGCAGCCTGTAGGCCTGCCTACCCTTCTTCTTCCACTCCTCATATGCCACCGTTGCAATTGTAGATGAACTTGCATCTGCTGCACCTTTCTGCGGCGTCTTCCGCGCCACCACCTTAGCTGCGGTGATGCCTTTTGCCTGTGGAGGTGGAACGCGCTCGTCGCCGCTCACTACCTCCCACAAGCCCCTCTCCTCCAAAAGGAGGCGGGTACGGATCTTCCAAAACGTGAAGTTGGCACGTCCTTCCAGCCTCCCAAGGGCTGGAATGCAGTGACCACGCCTGCTGCTGCCATTTTGAGCTTTGGTGATGCTCAACGCTGCCCTTGGATGGCAGTGCTACCCTTGCTTGTGCTGCTGCTTCTGCCAAAAATCTGTCCGACAAAAAATGGACACTGTAGATGCCAGCAGACTGGGAATTTGGTAAAAATGAGCCCACCACTGGAAAATTCAGCTCAAAACCTTTCAGATCGACCCATAAAAGAGGGTCATCAATGGGGGATTTTGAAAGATATGTCCTCTTGAAAATAGGGTATACTTGTGCTCCTACTCCAACTCAGACCAGATAGTTTGTAAATGGTCTTTCTCCCAAAAGAAACCATTGAATGCAAATATGTTTGCCCCAATGGAAAGCTTAGGAAAAATACTACAATTTGCATATGCCACTTTTTAAATTTGACAAAGAAACAAGAGAGTTATGGTCATCACAAGGCGACAGTCTTCCTCATAGAGAAGTGTGTAGCCCTTGCTGACCTCGTTTTGGGAATAACTCTTAATGCGACCGTTGGATCTTTGTGATCTTGAACTCGTTGTAAAGCTTGTCTTGCGCACTTGAAGATCTTATGGTTGATCCTCAAATTTAGTCAAGGATTGACCCTAACCCGTCACTCTCAAAGTGACGGCCTGTGCTGGCTGAATCTGGCAGAATCTGGCTCTGATACCAAATGTTGGATCTGGAGGAGAGAGGGAGTCTTGGAGCAGCGAGCATGTGGGTCTGAAAGGGCATCACTTGTGCTGAAGAATGGTTGTTCAATCACTCAAAATGATGGAGTACATATAGAGCTAGAGCTTGGGAAAGTCAGCCCTCTCACAAGCCACACCACTTAGCCATGGAGGCTAAAGCTCACACACTAGAGTCCACAATCTCACACAAGGGAGGAAATCAGCCTAAAAATCAGGCTGACCAGTCACACATGACCTAGAGAGCTAGAGAATGCTCTCATGGCACACTCCTAGTGGTCACATCACCCACAAACCCATGGAGAATCGCCATGTGTCCATGGCTAGCACACAAGGATCTCACCTCACCTAAAAAGTAAGGAGAGGTACCTTTATCCTAGTCAGCACACTCTGACAAGGCAATCCTAAGACCAAGGACCTTTTTGGATATTTCTCCCATCAGGTCTTGACCCTGGACCTCTTGCCTTTTTCTTTTCTCAGGCTAAGGCATGGAGCCATCACCCATGGCCACCCAGACATCGNAGCTCACACACTAGAGTCCACAATCTCACACAAGGGAGGAAATCAGCCTAAAAATCAGGCTGACCAGTCACACATGACCTAGAGAGCTAGAGAATGCTCTCATGGCACACTCCTAGTGGTCACATCACCCACAAACCCATGGAGAATCGCCATGTGTCCATGGCTAGCACACAAGGATCTCACCTCACCTAAAAAGTAAGGAGAGGTACCTTTATCCTAGTCAGCACACTCTGACAAGGCAATCCTAAGACCAAGGACCTTTTTCGATATTTCTCCTATCAGGTATTGACCCTGGACCTCTTTCCTTTTTCTTCTCTCAGGCTAAGGCATGGAGCCATCACCCATGGCACCCCAGACATCGGCGGTCCATGACCCCAAAAACTTCGAAAGTTCATATCTCCCAATCCGACCATTCGATCGGCCTGAAACTTTAACCGTATATAATTTGCTACGTGATCTTTTGCATGGTGAAGTTGTATTGACGATCGGAGCAGACATCTGGTAGTTTCCTGGAACTTGCTCCTGTGGACCTGAAACTGAGCTGGATGGCTTCTTTCCCAACATAAAGCAACCAGAGGACTCTCCTTGACTAGGGTGAACTTCTCCTTGACTTCTGGGCGAGGAAAGGCGCTTCGACGGGTCATCGTTGAAGGGTCTCCCATCGCCTAGAGTACAAGGCTAGGTGGGCGGCTCCACCAAGGGTTACTTCGATGGCCGTACCAGGGGCTCTATTGCTGTATTTTGGAAGTGCTTGGATGTGTTGGAAAGCTTAGATCACAGGCGATAAGGATCTGATGTAATATCACTATGCTAAGTAACAAAAACATGTTTCGATTAAGATCTACTGAAGGCGACGTGTTCTACCCACTCACATCCGTGATCCTTGTACTCCACACTCTTCACCATAAGTGTCCTTTGGCTGCCCCAAACAATGGTAGCGTGCATCAGCAAGGGCTAGGCATCCTTGAGGGTGCCTCCTTATCCACTAGAGCCAACAAAGGGTTATGGACTCACATGCCTAGAAGGACCCTAGCTCTACAACGTTCACGCCACCGCCGCGTGCCATGGCACCGGACGAGCAAGAGAGCATTGGCGTCTCCAACTTTGACGGGCTTGTCTTCCACCTGTGGAGGTGGGAGTTCGAGGTCTTCCTCGATGACAAAGGCTTGCTTGAGCTGGTCAAGGGTGAAGAAACTGCCCCTCCGGATACCGCGATGCCGAGAGAAGTTGACACGTAAAAGAATTGCAATAAGAAGGCGCTTGCCTTGTTGGTGTATGCGCTTGCTCCAATACAACGCTTCCTCATTCAAGGATGCACGGAGGCCGCAGAGGCCGGGAAGAAGCTCTGCACCATCTACTCATCTACCAACGTTGCTAACTAGCTTTTCATCTTCAAGAGGCTCGTCACCCTCTGAGCCAACGAAGGCGACGACATCATGGAGATCCTATAGCAGATCGAGTCCCTTACTACTGAATGCGTAGCCACCGGGTGGAAGGTTGACCCTCAGCTGCAAGCCATGATCCTCCTTCCAGCCTTGCCGGACAGTTGGAATCCCATGATCACGATCGTTGGCGGCTGGTCCGCCAATGAGCTGAAGTACTCGAAGGTGGCTGAGTACGTCCGCAACGAATGGATGGGGCGCGGTGGGAGAGAGAGTGGGGCGACATCGAGTTCTGCCTATTCCGCCCGTCATCAAGGTGGAGGGAGAGACAAGAAGGGAAAGGGTGCAAATCAGGGCACCAAGAAAGGTGACAAGAAGGAGGAGTGCTTCAACTATGAGAAACATGGCCAGTACGCACACGACTGCCCCAACAGGAAGTCGGACCAGCCGGGATAATCTGGAAAGAAGGACAGCCGTGCAATGATGGCGAAGGAGTCCACCAACTTGACAGATCCGGGAGTCTGCGTGATTGATTTTGGGTCGGACCACCATACGCAATGTAAGGGAGCGGCATTTGTCACCTATGGTGCCTCAGAACGGCGCATGATGGTGGCCGACGGCAAAAATGAGTTGGCTGCACGAGAAGGCAATGTTCGCATCAAGGTTGATGTGGATGGGGAGGCTGTCACGAGCACAATTCACGATGTGCTCCACATGTCCAACTTTGGGGCAAATCTGCTGTGAATGAGCCGTCTTACCGACAAGGGACTCAATGTGCTCTTCAACAAGAAGGAGGCCATCATCCGGATGGAGCGGGACGGCAAGGTGATTGCACATTGAAAGCGAGAGAACGACTTGTACCTACTACGTGTAAAGATCCTTGGCAGCCGAGCGGGGTGCGACGTTGCCCACCTCCCGAAGAAGGACGAAGGAGACCTGGACCTATGGTACCGTCGCCTATGCCACATCGCTCTCTCAGCTGCGAGGGACATGGCAAAGAAGGAAGTGGTGCAGGGTCTTGAGGTCAAGAGCCTTGATATAGCAAAGGATGCCGTGTGCGAGCCGTGCGTGGAAGGCAAGGCAATGCGACAGCCATTTGATGGCAAAGGGACGCGAGCATCGACAAAGTTGGGGGTGGTACACACTGATTTGTGTGGACCATTCAAGAGCTCCATCGGTGGCACTCGCTCCTTCGTCACCTTCATCGATGACCACAGCCGCAAGCTCTACCTCTACATCATTAAGAGGAAGAGCGATGTCTTATCTTGTATACAAGAGTTTGTGGCAGATGTGGAGCGGCAAACGGAGTTGAAGGTGAAGGCCTTTTGGAGGGACAACGACGGCAAGTACGAGGCCTACTCGGCATGGATGAAGAGCAAGGAGATCGTGTGGCAGAAAACTATGCCACACTCTTCGCAGCAGAACGGCGTCGCCGAGAGGGCAAACTGCACCATCCTCAACATGGTCCGGCCCATGTTGAACGATGCAGGCCTCACACAGCGGTATTGGGGCGAGTCGGCACGAACAGCGGCATACATCATGAACCGGACGCCAACAAAACTCTAAAAGACGCGGAGTCCAAGGTGTGGAAGACGCCACAAGAAGTGTAGAGCGGGAGGAAGCCAACTGTGGCACACCTCCACACATTTGGATATGTTGTACATGCTGATGTGCAGGCATAGGAAGAGCGGGGCAAGCTGGACCCACGGACTCGCCGGTGCATCTTTGTCAAATATGATGGCGGGAACGAGGTGTACCGGTTCTTCGACCCACGAAGGCAGCAGATCGTGAAGAGTCACAATGTCACGTTCGACGAGGATAGCCGTTGGACAGACATGGACGGGGGTCTCTCCAAGCCGGGGGAGTGGCTGCCACTCCTCGAGGGGGAGACGTCAGAGGACACAAAAGAGGGTGATGTCCTATCGGCTCCAGCCTGCGAGAACCATCTCAGCGATGTGGGATCAGCTGATTTGCATGCAACCGAGTCGGACAACGAGTCCAAAGTGCCGGTAGCAGTGGAGCTGAACGAAGAGGTGGGGAGTGAGCCCGCATCTCCACGGTCCCTGTGTTGACCTGATATGTGTTGGGAAAGGAGCCGTCCGGCTCATTTTCAGGTCCATAGGAGCAAGTTCCAGGAAACGTCCAGATGCCTGCTCCGATCATCAAACCGTCTTCACCATTTGAAAGATCAGGTGACAAATTATCTACAGTCCAAGTTTCAGGCCGATCCAACGGTTGGATGGGGAGATATGAAGTTTCGAAGTTTCAGGGGTCATGGACCGCCGATGTCTGGGTGGCCATGGGCGATGGCTCCATGCCTTAGCCTGAGAAAAGAAAAAGACAAGAGGTCCAGGGTATAGACCTGATTGGAGAAATATCCAAAAAGGTCCTTGGTCTTAGGATTGCCTTGTCAGAGTGTGTTGACTAGGATAAAGGTACCTCTCCTTACATTTTAGGTGAGGTGAGATCCTTGTGTGCCAGCCATGGACACATGACGATTCTCCATGGGTTTGTGGGTGATGTAACCACTTGGAGTGTGCCATGAGAGCATTCTCTAGCTCTCTAGGTCGTGTGTGACTGGTCAGCCTGATTGTTGGGCTGATTTCCTCCCTTGTGTGAGATTGTGGACTCTAGTGTGTGAGCCTTAGCCTCCATGGCTAAGTGGTGTGGCTTGTGAGGGGGCTGACCTGCCCAAGCTCTAGCTCTATATGTACTCCATCATTTTGAGTCATTCAATAACCATTCTTCAGCACAAGTGATGCCTTGTCAGTCCCACATGCTCGCTGCTCCAAGACTCCCTCTCTCCTCCAGATCCAACATTTGGTATCAGAGCCAGATTCTGCNGTGATGTGACCACTAGGAGTGTGCCATGAGAGCATTCTCTAGCTCTCTAGGTCGTGTGTGACTGGTCAGCCTGATTGTTGGGCTGATTTCCTCCCTTGTGTGAGATTGTGGACTCTAGTGTGTGAGCCTTAGCCTCCATGGCTAAGTGGTGTGGCTTGTGAGGGGGCTGACCTGCCCAAGCTCTAGCTCTATATGTACTCCATCATTTTGAGTCATTCAATAACCATTCTTCAGCACAAGTGATGCCTTGTCAGTCCCACATGCTCGCTGCTCCAAGACTCCCTCTCTCCTCCAGATCCAACATTTGGTATCAGAGCCAGATTCTGCCAGATTCAGCCAGCACAGGCCGTCACTTTGAGAGTGACGGGTTAGGGTCAAACCTTGACCAAATTTGACAATTGACCACTAGATCTTCAAGTTCGCCAGACAAGCGTTCCAACGAGCCCAAAATCGCAATGATCCAACGGTCGGATTGAGAGTTATGCTCAAAACGAGGTCGGCCAGGGCTACACTCTTCTCTATGAGTTAGACTGTCACCTTGTGATGACCATAACTCTCTCGTTCCTTTGTCAAATTTAAAAAGTGCCACATGCGAATTGTAGTATTTTTCCGAAGCTTTCCATTGGTGCAAAAATATTTGCATTCCATCAATTCGTTAGGGAGAAAGGCCGTTTACAAACTGGCTGGTCTGAGTTGGAGTAGGAGCAGAAGCATACCTTGTTTTCAAGAGGGCATATCTTTCAACATCCCGTGTTGATGACCCTGTTTTATGGGTCGATCTGAAAGGTTTTGAGCTGAAATTTCTAGTGGTGGACTCAGTTTTTCCAAATTCCCAGTCTGCTGTAATCTACAGTCCATTTTCTGTCGGACAGATTTCTGGCAGAAGCAGCAGCAGAAGCAGGGGTAGCGCCGCCACCCAAGGGCAGCGTTGAGCATCACCAAAGCTCAAAATGGCAGCAGCAAGCGTGGTAACAGCAGCCCAGCCCTTGGAGAGGCTGGAAGGATGCACCAACTTCACGTTTTGGAATATCCGTACCCGCCTCCTTTTAGAGGAGAGGGGCTTGTGGGAAGTGGTGAGCGGCGACGAGCGCGCTCCGCCTCCACAGGCAAAAGGCATCACCGCAGCTGAGGTGGTGGCGGGGAAGACGCCGTAGAAAGGTGCAGCAGATGCAAGTTCATCTACAACTGCAGCGGCGGCGTATGAGGAGTGGAAGAAGAAGGACAAGCAGGCCTACAGGTTGCTTGTCAACACTATCTCCAACCCGCATCTTCAGTACGTGAGTGACAAGGCTACTGCAAAGGAGGGGTGGGACACGTTGTGCAAGAAGTATGAGAGCAAGGATCCTGCATTCCTCATGCTTTTGGAGGAAAAGATGATGGCGCTCAAAATGCAGGGTGGTGAAGGGATGGAGGCGTACCTCGACAGGGCAAAGGAGCTGGCGAAGCAGCTGAGAGCGACCGGCAACCCTGTGGAAGAGACGCGCTTCATCCTCCTCTTGCTGAGGGGACTCTCCCAACCAGCTATGACACGGTGCGAGAGACGCTGGAGTGCCAGCCAACTCTCGACCTTGACTTCATCTGCACACACCTGGTGCAGGTGGAACTGCGTCGCAATGCTGCAAAACGCAATGGCGGCAACAGCAGATGTGAAGCAGCTTTCATGGCGATGGGCTCACGCAACCAGCAGCAGCACCAATCCGGGGAGCAGAGAGGCAAGAAGAAGGGCAAGTGCCATTATTGCCAGAAAGAGGGGTACTACAAGAAAGAGTGCTTCAAGTTCAAGAGGGACCAGAAGGAGAAGCAGCAGCAACAGCAAAAGCAGCAATCTCCACAACAACAGCAGCACCAATCACAGCAATGTCAGCAGCACCAGTAGCAGCAGCAGCAGAACCAGCCCGGCGTGCGCCATTTTGGCAACATGAACGTGGCCAAGGAGGTGCGCGACCGCCTCTTCATGGCGAAGTCTGACATGTCGCAGAAGGAGAAGGCGGATCTGGCGTGGTACAAAGACTCTGGGTGTACCAAGAGTTTGGCGCACCACAAGGAGTGGTTTACGCAGTTGCTGTCCATCCCTCCCCGTCCTATCGCTTTGGGTGATGATCGGGTGGTGTATGCTGAAGGGATTGGGATTGTGGAGATGTGGTTGGAGACCCCGCGTGGCATTGAAGTGGGAGTGTTCCATGGCGTGCTGTACGTACCTAATGCTGCGTTCAATCTTCTCTTAGTGTCCTCTCTCACCAACACAGGACTGAAAGTCGTCTTTGATGACGACTATGGCTACATCCTCGACAAGGAAACAGGAGAGGAGTTGGCCAGGTCGGTGAAGGAGGCAACATGTACCGCCTGCTGGGGGCAACCAAGATCCCGCGTGAGCAGAGTCTTGCAGCAGTGGTGCAGGCAACAGATAGCAAGATCTGGCATGCGCGCTATGGCCACATCGGCATGTGCGCCTTGCAGCAACTTCAAGCAAAGCAGATAGTGCGTGACCTGCCTACCATCTCTAACTTTGAGCAACAGTTGTGCATCGGCTGATTGGAGGGGAAGCAGCACCGGGAGGCATTTTTTGGAGCAGGGGAGCGTGAAAAGGAGGTTTTGGAGCTGGTCCACACGGACTTGTGCGGACCGATGCAGACCCAGAGCTTTGGAGGTTCTAGGTATTTCCTGACCTTCATTGATGGTTTCAGCCGTTACACTGCTGTGTACTTCCTCCCTTCCAATGACTGATGCTTTGACAGGTTCAAGGAGTTCAAGACCATGGTGGAGAACTATACTGGCAAGAAGATCAAGGCGCTGCACAGTGATCGCGGTGGAGAGTACCTGAGCAAGGAGTTCCAGGACTACCTCGCACCAGCTGGCATCAAGGCGTAGCGTACCGTGCCGTACTCGCCGCAGCAGAACAGTGTAGCAGAACGCGCCAATCGTACCATTGTGGAGTCGGCGCGCTCCATGCTGCACGCGGCTCGGCTGACCTACGACTTCTGGGCTGAAGTAGTGAGCACTGCGGTCTACATCAAGAACCGCAGTCCAACTAAGGCACTGGAGCAGATGACACCGTACGAGGCGTGGTTCAGCAAGAAACCGAGCGTGGGTCATCTCCGAGCATTTGGCAGCCTGGGGCACATGCACGTGCCCAAGGAGAAGCGGCAGAAATGGGACGCAAAGAGTGCGCAGAAGCTGATGATTGGCTACGACGTGGCAAGCAAGGCGTATCGCCTCTACGAGAGGGATACACGCCACGTCATCATCTCCAGGGATGTCGTCTTCAACGAGAGCAACGTCATTGGCACCACCATTGTCTGTGAAGAGGGAGCAGAACCAGCAGCTGACGAGATAGTGGGAGAAGAAATCCTTCCTGACCCACACGCTCCCGATCCTTCCTCTACTGTAACAGTGGGAGAATCAATCTACTCTCCCATGTCTGATGTAGCAGATACTGCAGCCTCACCGGCAGAAGCAGAGGAGGGAGATGTACCACCACCAGCAGCATCAGTTGTGCTAGCAGTACCGCGCCAGCCGCCTGCTAACGCTTCAGCACCACGTCGCAGGTACCCCCTTAGGCTCCGTTACAAGCCTGGTGAGAGCGGCCATTTTTGGATGCTTCAGAAACCAGAACAGATGAATGTCGCAGTTGCAACAGATTCAGATTAGCCAACGTCATACAAGGAGGCCATGGCTGCACCGGATGCAGCAAATTGGGCGTAAGCCGTGTAGCAAGAGATACAGTCGCAGCTGGACAACGGCACATGGGAGCTGACTGAGCGTCCACCTGGACGTAAGGTGATCAAGTGCAAGTGGGTGTTCAAGAAGAAACGGGGAGTAGATGGAAACCTGGAAAAGTACAAGGCGAGGCTTGTCGCCAAGGGCTACTCGCAGCAGGAGGGCATCGACTACACAGAAACGTTTGCCCCTGTTGCAAAGTTTGCCTCTGTGCGCATGCTCCTCTCTTATGCAGCAGCTGAGGACTTCGAGGTTCACCACATGGATGTCAAGACGGCAATCTTCAATGGTGACTTGGAGGAGGAGATCTACATGGAGTAGCCGGAGGGGTTCGTCATGGATGGCCAGGAGCACCTGGTTTGTAAGCTGTAGAAGTCGCTGTACGACCTCAAGCAAGCGTCGCGTGCTTGGAACCAGAAGTTGGATGCGGCGGTGCAGTGCATGGGGTTTGAGCGCAGCGAGTGTGACTACAGCGTGTATCGCTAGCAGCATAAGCATGAGATCCTCATCATCATTGTGTATGTGGATGACATGCTCCTCCTTTCCAACAGCATGTCTGCACTGCAGGAGTTCAAGGAGGCTATATAGGAGCGTTTCCAGATGTCTGATCTCGGGGAGGCATCATACTTCCTCGGCATCCAGATCATGCGTGACTGCAAATCACGCTCTCTCTCGCTACAACAGAGTCGCTACATCAAGGACGTCCTACAGCGGTTTGGCATGGCAGAGGCCAAACCCATCGGCACGCCGCTGGAGACGCGGCAGTACCTTGTGAGCTTCAGTGGAGAAGCAGATGCAGCTGAGCGGCAGAAGTACCAGAGCACCGTCGGCAGTCTTATGTACCTGATGGTGGCAACCAGGCCTGACCTCGCAGAGGCTGTGAGCGCTGTGAGCCAACACATGGCTAATCCCGAACTGGAGCACCAGAAAGCAGTGAAGCGGATCTTCCGCTACCTTGTTGGAACCATCAACGTTGGCATCACCTACAACGGCAACGACAACAGCATCATCGGCTACACAGATGCAGATTGGGCTTCACATCCTAAGACCCGTAAGTCCATCTCTGGACATGCGTTTCTCATGAATGGAGGTGCCATCAGCTAGTGCAGCAAGCGACAGGTGGTCGTGGCCACCTCAAGCAAAGAAGTTGAGTACGTCTCTCTCAGCTTTGGAGCCAAGGAAGCAGTTTGGCTCCAGCGTCTCATGGCGGGGATGAGTGGGAGTGTAGTAGTTCCAATACCTGTGCGCGTCGACAACCAGAGCGCAATCGTACTCGCCAAGAATCCTGAGCACCATGCACGCACCCAGCACATTGACATCCCATATAACTTCATCAGGCACATGGTGCAGGAGGGTGCTATCAAGCTGGAGTTTACTCCAACCAGCAGGCAGGTCGCTGATTTCTGCACCAAGCCAGTGACCCATGAGAAGCAGCAGTTCTGCATGAAGGCATGTGGACTCAGCCCACTCTGACTGCGGCAAAGTGTGAGATTGTTGGGAAAGGAGCCGTCCGGCTCATTTTCAGGTCCACAAGAGCAAGTTCCAGGAAACTTCCAGATGCCTGCTCCGATCGTCAAACCGTCTTCACCATTTGAAAGATCAGGTAGCAAATTATCTACAGTCCAAGTTGCAGGCCGATCCAACAGTCGGATTGGGAGATATGAATTTTCGAAGTTTCGGGGGTCATGGACCGCCGATGTCTGGGTGGCCATGGGCGATGGCTCCATGCCTTCGCCTGAGAAAAGAAAAAGGCAAGAGGTCCAGGGTCAAGACCTGATGGGAGAAATATCCAAAACGTTCCTTGGTCTTAGCATTGCCTTGTCAGAGTGTGCTGACTATGATAAATGTACATCTCCTTACATTTTAGGTGAGGTGAGATCCTTGTGTGCTAGCCATGGACACATGGCGATTCTCCATGGGTTTGTGGGTGATGTGACCACTTGGAGTGTGCCATGAGAGCATTCTCTAGCTCTCTAGGTCATGTGTGACTGATCAGCCTGATTGTTGGGCTGATTTCCTACCTTGTGTGAGATTGTGGACTCTAGTGTGTGAGCCTTAGCCTCCATGGCTAAGTGGTGTGGCTTCTGAGAGGGCTGACTTGCCCAAGCTCTAGCTCTATATGTACTCCATCATTTTGAGTGATTCAACAACCATTCTTCAGCACAAGTGATGCCTTTTCAGTCCCACATGCTCGCTGCTCCAAGACTCCCTCTCTCCTCCAGATCCAACAATATGCTCCTTGTCCATCGCTGACATTTGGACAGGCACAGGACTTACTCCCTTGGAGTAAGTTCCCTAAGTGATGTTCCAATAGACAAGGCATGCACTGCTCCTTTGGAGCAAGTCCCCTTGGTCTAAACTGGATAGTATAGCCAGCAAACAATATCTAGGACAACTCCTTGTGGCATTGACGTTCCAGAGTTAGTGTCTAGAGCGAGAGGTCACTTGGTCAAATCCCAACTTAGTGACTAATTTTCCTTGTGACCAAAAGGGGGACAGGAAGGTTCTAAGAGGCATCTTAGAGCATTCCAAGGTCCTTCCTGGTGGCTGGTGCCACTTGGCGGTCACAGGGAGTGCCATGTAGGCAGGGGGATGACGCAATCCAGATTGCCCCCAAAGTGGCTCATCCAAGGAGCCACTACGCGCCTAGGCTACAGGCTGGCTCTAGGACTATAAGAACCTGTTAGTTGCCTGTCCTTGAGTATAGTTCTTACCTTTGACAGTCCTCACTGAGTTGTCCACCAGAGGCAGATGCAAAAGAAGCATTGGTTGGTCTAAGCCCAAGGAGTTAGCTCCTCACGCAAAAGTGACCAGGTGCTAAGGACAAAGTGTAAGGAAGTGATTCCTATTAACTGCTCAGAGTGGAACCTTGGCTCTGAGGGTGATATCACCTCTTGGTTGCAATACCAAGAGCAGTCGGCAGGAATCATAGTGTCGGAACCCGTTTTCTAGACCGTCATCTCAGGCAGGTTGACATCCCACGAGAGGAGGAGCAGGCCAGCGGTGCGAGTGGCATTGCGAGGGGAAAGCAGCAGCAGTAGCAACAGCGGCGGCAGTAGCAGCAGCAGCCTCAACAGGAGCAACCCTGGAGGAGCGGACTCACAAGGAGGACGGCAAAGAGGTACGATGTCGCAGAGGGTATCTGGACTGGGCTCGCTTGAGCGTTCTTTTTGCAAGAGGAGTCCGAGACCGTCAAGGATGGTCTCGGACTTAGTGGGAGGGAGCTATTAAATCTGAGCCCTCTTGGCAGCTGATTGACAGGTAGGAGGGCACGAAAATCATCGGCTCCAAGTGGATCTTCAAAAAGAAGCTCACCAAGGAGGGGAAGGTGGAGAGGTACAAGGCACGGCTGGTCACGAAGGGATATGTCCAGCGAAAAGATGAACACTACGATGAAACCTTCGTGTCGGTGGAGAAGTCTGCCTCCATTCGCTCCATCCTCTCAGTGGCGGCGGCGTGCGACTGCGAAGTCCACCAAATGGATGTGAAAACCGTGTTCCTCAACGGCGACCTGGACAAGGAAGTCTACATGGAGGTACTGGAGGGGGTGGACATACTGCCGTGGAAGGTATGCCCGCTTTGCAAGGCGCTCTACGAGCAGAAGCAAGCGCCACTCATGTGGTACTTGAAAATGGACGGCTCCATGGCTGATCTTGGCTTCAAGTAATGCGACGTGGATTACAGTGTATACGTGCGGAAGCAGCCGGGATTGCGCCAGATCATGGTACTTTACGTGGATGGTCTCATCTCGTGTCGTCGGACATGGAGGAATTGGTGAACCTGAAGCGGCAACTGGGCGGTCGGTTCAAAATGACCGACATGGGCGAGCTCGAGTACTACCTCGGCGTCGCCATCAAGAGGGACTACAAGGTACGTATGCTAAAGATGGGCCAGGCAAAGTACGTGCAAGAGGTACTCCACCACTAAAACATGGAGGAGTGCAATCCTATCGGCACATCCATGACCACCACATGTAAGCTGAGCTCGAGCATGGGGGCGAGCACTGACGAGGAGAAGGAGGAGATGACAGGTGTGCCATTCTAGTCCGCTGTGGGGAGCATCATGTACGCCATGGTGGCGACGCGGCCCGACCTGGCCATTGCGGAGGGCCAAGTGAGCCGCTACGTTGCTAACCCCGGACCGCTACATTCGCAAGCGGTGAAGCGGATCCTCCTATATCTGAAGGTGACAAAAAAGTTGCGGCTCGTATTTGGAGGGGGAGCGCTTGACGTCTCCCTCAAGTTGGTCTGCTACTCCGATGCTTACTAGGCTGGTGATGTGGATGACAGAAAATCAACTTTGAGGAACGTGTTTGTGCTTGGTGGTGTAGCGGTTTCATGGGCAAGTAGGAAGCAGGACTGTGTGGCGCTGTCCAGTACCGATGCGGAGTACATCGTGCTCGTGGAAGCCGCAAAGGAGGCGTTGTGGCTGCGGCGGCTGCTAAAGGAGATCGGCGTGCCGCAAAGGAAGCCGATGGTACACAATGTGGACCACATGAGTACCATCAGTTTGACCCAGCATACCGTGCTACACAAGAGGACCAAGTACATTGAGGTCCGTCATCACTACGCGTGGGACTTGGTGGCGAAGTGAGATACGGCTATTGTGTATTGTGGCACTAAGCGCATGCCCCCCGGTGTCATGACCAAGGCAATGCCCAACGACAGGCAAGATGCGAGCTGCATGGAGCTCGGTCTATGCTGTGAAGTTAAAAAGTCTACAGGTTCCAAGGAAACGGCATCAAGGCTGCGATGCAAGGGGGAGATTGTTGACATGGTGTGTCCCTTGTCATGAGTGCCGTTGAGTGTACTCCCTGGTTCGACCACTGAGGAGTGGTCGAACACCTGATCTAACTTTAGATTTGGATTTGTTAGAGTTTTTTCTATGCAAGATCGAGCTTTGAATTGATCGATTTGAGTGAGTATTAAGAAAGTTAGCCTAGTCCGAAATTCGCGTATTGGGGGAGGGGTGGAATTTGGTACCCACCACGGGTGGCGGGATAATCCACCACTAGTGATCCGAGTTCGTTTGCAATGATCACCGAATGCACCTAGGCCATAAAGGAAGTAACTAGAAGACTCTCCTTGACCAGGATGAACTTCGTCTTGACTTCTGGGCGAGGAAAGGTGCTTCGACAGGTCAGCATCAAAGTGCCTCCTATCGCCTAGAGTGCAAGGCTAGGTGGACGGCTCCATTAAGGGTTACTTTGAGGGCCGAAGTAGAAGCTCTACTGCTCCGTTTTGGGCGTGCTTGGATGCGTTGGAAAGCTTAGATCACAGGCTATAAGGATCTGATGTAATATCACTATGCTAAGTAACAAAGACATATTTCGATTCAGATCTACTGAATGTAACGTGTTCTGTCCACTCACATCCGTGATCCCTGTGCTCCACACTCTTCACCATTGGTATCCTTTGGCTGCCCCGAACACTGGTAGCGTGCATCAGCAAGAGCTAGACATCCTTGAGGGTGCCTCCACACCCACTAGAGCCAACAATGCTTCCTCATCAAACATGATGTACGTGCCTATGACGTTACTCTTGATGATGACGGGACCTGTATCCTTCTCGTAAATACAATATGCCTTGCTTGCCACATCATATCCAATTATTAGCATGTGCATGCTCATTGCATCCAAATTCTACTGGTTCTCCTTGGAAAGGTGCATATTTGCGAGGTTGTTAAACGCAGGAAGGACATCCACGCTCGACTTATTGCCAAACAACACCTCCTACACAGTCACGTGTTCCAGGATCTTGGTTTGACTATTGTCCTTGACGTAAACCACAGTGCTCATAACTTTGGCCCAAATTTCATCGGTGAGCCAAGCCGCGTGCACCATGGAGCGCTCTAGCCTAATAATGGTATGGTTGAAACATTCTACTATACCGTTTTTTACGCCAAATATGGCACGGTATGCTGCTTCTTGATGCCAACTGCTACAACCAATTCGTGAAACTCCTTACTTAAGTACTCTCCATTGTGGTCATTACGCAATGGCTTGATCTTCTTGCCACTCTCATTCTCTGCTTTCAATTTGAACTCCATGAGCTTGTTGCAACACTAGTCCTTGGAAGGATGGAAGTACAGAGCAGTATCATGACTGAAGTCATGAATGAATGTAAGGAAGAACCTGAAGCCTCCAAAGATCTAGGTCTTCACCGGGGAATACTAATTCGTAAGGAACAGCTCTATACCTCCTTTACAGGCTCCCATACTCCAGAGAATGCATCACTATGCTCCTTCCTTTCCAAACAGCGGATGCATACCTAACTTACCGTACCATCCACTTAGCTTGAATATTCTGCAAGGTGTGCATGTGAATGTAACCATAGCACACATGCCACATCTTGCCATCTGTGACGTATACCGATGCTCCAAGACTCTGCTCACACGAGATCTTGGTCAACTCCAACAAATGATACATGTAGCCCATTTCCACCAACCTAGCCAAGTCTTCCCTAATGTTTTTGTTTAAGATGTAGCCATAGTGTTTGTCGAAGACGATACGTAGTCCTGTGTTTCTGAGGGAGGAAACTAAGAGGAACTCCAATGCAGTATCATGTACATAAAACGCACCATGGAAGACTCATAATTCAATGCCATGTGGGGTTTTTGACTATATCTCTTCAATTGTCATATCCTCAGCATACATCATCCAATCATGATCCAAAGCAATAGGCCAGTGATAAATAGAAAGAAGCTCTATAAACCAGTCTTGTGGGCCATCAAGCTGGCACAACCTGATTCTTTGTTGTTTATATGGTATTCCCCTTAACCATAGTTGGAACTTGTACAAGGTAGAAGACAGGCTAGCCATGTACTTCTCCCCTAGAGTAAGTCTTGTAAGTCAGATCAAGATAGACAAGGCATGCACTGCTCCTTTTGAGGAATTCCCTTTGGTCCTTACTGGATAGTATAGCTAGCAAGAACCTAGGAAAACTCCTCGTTGTCAACCAGCCTCAGGCAACTGTTCTGATGCAATGAAACTTGACGTCCGCTTCCGGTATTTCATCTAGGAGGAGATGTCATTCTGAGAGTCACGGGTCCACATTGAGCAGTTCATACAAATCACTTCCTTGCAATGTATCCTTAACACTTGGTCAATTTCGTGGAAGGACCTAATTCCTCGGGCTTAGACCAACCAATACTTCTATTGTTTATGCCTTTGGTGGACAGCTCTATTAGGAATCTCTCTCTCTCTCTCACTCTCTCTCTCTCTCTCTGTGTGTACGTATGTATATTTGTATGTGTGTATGTTTGTATGTGCGTGTGTATGTATGTATATGTGTGTGCATGTGTGTGTGTATATGTGTGTGTGTATGTGTGTGTATAGGTGTGTCTATGTGTGTTTGTGTATATGTGTGTGTATTTGTGTCTATTTGTGTGTGTATGTCTGTATAAGTGTGTGTATGGATGTATGTGTACATGTGTGTGTATATGTGTGTATGTGTATTATGTATATGTGTGTGTAGGTGTGTATGTGTGTATATGTTTTGGAACTGGAGGAGAGAGGGAGCCTTGGAGCAGCGAGTATGTGGGACTAAAAGGGCATCAATTGTGCTGAAGAATGGTTGTTGAATCACTCAAAATGATGGAAAACATATAGAGCTAGAACCTGGGCAAATCAGCCCTCTCACAAGCCACACCACTTAGCCATGGAGGCTAAGTCTCACACACTAGAGTCCACAATCTCATACAAGAGAGGAAATCAGCCTAGCAATCAGGTTGACCACTCACACACAACCTAGAGACCTAGAAAATGCTCTCATGGCACACTCCTAGTGGTCACATAACCCACAATCCCATGGAGAATCGCCATGTGTCCATGGCTAGCACACAAGGATCACACCTCACCTAAAAAGTAAGGAGGGGTACCTTTATCCTAGTCAGCACACTCTGACAAGGCAATCCAAGAATCTAGGACCTTTGGATATTTCTCCCATCAAGTCTTGACCCTGGACCTCTTGCCCTTATTCTCTCAGGCTAAGGCATGGAGCCATCACCCATGGTCACCCAGACATCGACGGTCCATGATCCCAAAAACTTCAAAAAATTCATATCTCTCAATCCGACCATTGGATGGGTCTGAAACTTGGACCGTAGACAATTTTCCACCTGACTTGCCAATTGTGAAATCACATCGACGATCAGAGCAGGAACTTGGTAGTTTCCTGGAACTTGTTCCTATGAACCTGAAACTGAGCCGGATGGCTCCTTTCCCAACAATCTCCCACTTTGCCGTAGTTAGAGTGGGCTGAGTCCACATGCCTTCATGTAGAACTGTTGCTTCTCACGAGTCACTGGCTTGGTGCACAAATCAGCGACCTACTTACTGGTTGGAGTAAAATCTAGCTTGATAGTACCCTCCTGCACCATGTGCCTGATGAAGTGATATGTGATGTCAATGTACTTGGTGCGTGCATGGTGCTCAGGATTCTTGGCGAGTGCGATTGCGCTCTGGTTGTCAACGCGCACAGGAATTGAAACTGCTGCACTCCCACTCATCTCCGCCATGAGATGCTGAAGCCAAACAACTTCCTTGGCTCCAAAACAAAGAGAGACGTACTTAGCTTCCGTGCTTGAGGTGGCCACGACTACCTGCCGCTTGCTGTACCAGGTGATAGCCCCACCATTCATGAGGAACACATGTCCAAAGATGGACTTACAGTCCTCAGGGTTTGAAACCCACTCTGCATCTATATAGCCGACGATGTTGTTGTTGTTGCCGTTGTATGTGATGCCGATGTTGATGGTTCCAGTAAGGTAGCGGAAGATCCACTTCACTGCCTTCTGGTGCTCAGGTCTCGGGTTCGTCATGTGCTGGCCCACAGCGCTCACAGCCTATGCAAGGTCAGGCCTGGTTCCCACCATCAGGTACATGAGCGTGCCGACGGCGCTTTGGTACTTGTGCTACTCAGCTGCATCCCCTTCTCCATTGAAGCTTACGAGGTAGTGCCGCGTCTCCAGTGGTCTGCCGATGGATTTAGTCTCTGCCATGCCGAACCGTTGCAAGACATCCTTGATAAAGCGGCTCTGCTGCGGTGAGAGAGAGCGTGAATTACGGTCACGCGTGATTTGGATGCCAAGGAAGTAGGATGCCTCCTTGACATCAGACATCTAGAAACGCTCCTGCATGGCCTCCTTGAACTCCTACAGTGCATACATGCTGTTGGAAAGGAGGAGCATATCATCCACATAAACAATGGTGATGAGGATCTCATGCTCATGCTGCCAGCGATATACGTTATAGTCACACTCGCTGCGCTCAAACCCCATGTACTACAGCGCCCAATCCAACTTCTGGTTCCAAGCACGCGACGCTTGCTTGAGATCGTACAACAACTTCTGCAGCTTGGAAAACAGGTGCTCCTGGCCATCCATGACGAATCCCTCCGGCTGCTCCATGTAGATTTCCTCCTCCAAGTCACTGTTCGAGAATGGCGTCTTGACATCCACGTGGTGAATCTCGAAGTCCTCAGCTGTTGCATAAGAAAGAAGCGTACGCACAGAGGTAAATTTTGCAACAGGAGCAAATGTTTCCGTGTAGTCGATGCCTTCCTACTACGAGTAGCCCCTGGCAACGAGCCTTGCCTTGTACTTTTCCAGGTTGCCATCTGCTCCCTGCTTCTTCTTGAACACCCACTTGCACTTGCTCACCTTGTGTCCAGGTGGATGCTCAGTCAGCTCCCTTGTGCCGTTATCCAGCTGCGACTGTATCTCTTACTACACGGCTTGCGCCCAATCTGATGTATCAGGTGGAACCATGGCCTTCTTCTATGATGCTCGCTCAACTGAATCTGCTGCAACTGCAAAGTTGGCTCATCCAGAAATGGCTGCGCTCACCAGGCTTGTAGTGCGCCCTAAGAGGGTACCTACGACCCGGTGCTGGAGCATTAGCGGGCAGCAGGCGCGGTGCTACTGGTACAACTGCTGCTCCTGGTGGTGCGGCATCTTCTTCCTCTGCTTCTGTCGATGAGGTCGCTGTACCTGCAGTATCAGACATGGGAGAATAGACCGGTTCTCTCACTATCACAGTACAGGAAGGACCAAGAGCGACTGGATCAGGAAGGATATCTGCTTCCACGCCCTCGTCAGTGGCTGGTTCTGCTACCTCTTCACAGACAATGTTTGTACCAATGACGTTGCTTTCGTTGAAGACGACATCCCTGGAGATGATTGTTGGATGTGGAGGAGAGAGGGAGCCTTGGAGCAGCGAGCATGTGGGACTGAAAGGGTATCAGTTGTGCTGAAGAATGGTTGTTAAATCACTCAAAATGATGTAGTAGTTATAGAGCTAGAGCTTGGGCAAGTCAGCCCTCTCACAAGCCACACCACTTAGCCATGGAGGCTAAGGCTCACACACTAGAGTGCACAATCTCACACAATGGAGGAAATCAGCCTAACAATCGGGCTGACCAGTCACACACCACCTAGAGAGCTAGAGGATGCTCTCATGGCACACTCCTAGTGGTCACATCACCCACAAACTCATTGAGAATCGCCATGTATCCATGGCTAGCACACAAGGATCTCACCTCACCAAAAAAGTAAGGAGAGGTACCTTTATCCTAGTCAGCACACTCTGACAAGGCAATCCTAAGACCAAGGACCTTTTATCATATTTCTCCCATCAGGTCTTGACCCTGGATCTCTTGCCTGTTTCTTTTCTCAGGCTAAGGCATGGAGCCATCACCCATGGTCACCCAGACATCGGCGGTCCATGACCGCGGAAACTTCGAAAATTCATGTCTCCCAAACCGATCGTTGGATCGGCCTCAAACTTGGACTGTTGAGAATTTGCTACCTGATCTTTCCAATGAGGAAGTCGGATTGACGATCGGAGCAGGCATCTGGTAGTTCCTTGGAACTTGCTCCTATGGACCTGAAACTGAGTTGGATGGCTCCTTTCCCAACAATCTCCCACTTTGCCGCAGTCAGAGTGGACTCAGTCCACATGCCTTTATGCAGAACTACTGCTTCTCACAGGTCATTGGCTAGGTATAGAAATCAACGACCTGCTTGCTGGTTGGAGTAAACTCCAGCTTGATAGCACCCTTGTGCACCATGTGCCCGATGAAGTGATATGCGATGTCAATGTGCTTGGTACGTGCATGGTGCTCAAGATTCTTTGCGGGTGCGATTGCACTCTGGTTGTCGATGCATACAGGAACTGGAACTGCTGTACTCCCACTCATCTCCGCCATAAGACGCTGAAGCCAAACTGCTTCCTTTGCTCTAAAACTAAGAGAGACGTATTCAGATTCCGTGCTTGAGGTGGCCACAACCACTTGCCGCTTGCTGCACTAGCTTATGGCCCCACCATTCATGAGGAACACATGTCCAAAGATGGACTTGCGGTCCTTAGGGCTTGAATCCCAATCTTCGTTTGTATAGCCGATGATGTTGTCGTTACCGTTGTACGTGATGCCGATGTTGATGGTTCCAGCAAGGTAGCGGAAGATCTGCTTCACTACCTTCTGGTGCTCAGGTCTGCGGTTCGCCATGTGCTGGCTCACAGTGCTCACAGCTTGTGCGAGGCCCGGCCTGGTTTCCACCATCAGGTACATGAGACTGCCGACGGCGCTCTGGTACTTCTACCGCTCAGCTGCATCCGCTTCTCCATTGAAGCTCACGAGGTACTCTCGCGTCTCTAGCGGCGTACCGATGGGTTTAGCCTGTGCCATGCCGAACCGCTGCAAGACATCCTTGATGTAGCGGCTCTGCTGCAACAAGAGAGAGCGTGATTTGCGGTCACGCGTGATCTGGATACCGAGGAAGTATGATGCGTCCATAAGATCAGACATCTAGAAGCGCTATTGTATGGCATCCTTGAACTCCTGTAGTGCAGACATGTTATTGGAAAGGAGGAGCATGTCATCCACATAGACAATGATGATGATCTCATGCTCATGTTGTCAGCGATACACGCTGTAGTCACACTCGCTATGCTCAAACCCCATGTACTGCAGCGCCGCATCCAACTTCTGGTTCCAAGCACGCGATGCTTGCTTGAGGCCGTACAGTGACTTTTGCAGCTTGCAAACCAGGTGCTCTTGGCCATCCATGACAAACCCCTCTGGCTGCTCCATGTAGATCTCCTCCTCCAAGTCACCGTTCAAGCATACCGTCTTGACATCCATGTGATGAATCTCGAAGTCCTCAGTTGCTGCATAAGAAAGGAGCGTACGCATAAAGGCAAACTTTGCAACAGGAGCAAAGTTTTCCGTGTAGTCGATGCCTTCCTGCTGCGAGTAGCCCTTGGCAACCAGCCTCGCCTTGTATTTTTCCACATTGCCATCTGCTCCCTGCTTCTTCCTGAACACCCACTTGCACTTGATCACCTTGCGTCCAGGTGGACGCTCAGTCAGCTCCCACGTGCTGTTGTCCAGCTGCGACTGTATTTCTTGCTGCACGGCTTGTGCCCAATCGGCTACATCACGTACAGCCATGGCCTCCTTGTATGACGCTGGCTCATGTGACTCTTTTGGAACTGTGACGTTCATCTGCTCTGGTTTCTGCAACATCCTGAAATGGCCGCGCTCACTAGGCTTGTAGCACACCCTAAGAGGATACCTGTGACCTGGTGCTGGAGCGTTAGCGGGCGGCTGGCGCGGTGCTGCTGGCACAACTGTTGCTGCCGGTGATGCGGCATCTCCTTCCTCTGCTTCTGCCGATGAGGCAATTGTATCTACTACATCTGACATGGGAGAATAGACTGGTTCTCCTATTGTCATAGTGGAGGAAGGATCAGGAGAGACTAGGTCAGGAAGGATATCTGCTCCCACTGCCTCGTCAGTTGCTGAATCTGCTGTCCTTCAAAGACAATATTGGTACCGATGACATTGCTCTCGTTGAAGACGACATCCCTGGAGATGATGACGTGGCCTGTATCCCTCTCGTAGAAGCGTTAGGCCTTGCTTGTAACGTCATAGCCAAACATTGTTGGAACTGGAGGAGAGAGGGAACTTTGAAGCAGCGAGCATGTGGGACTGAAAGGGCATCACTTGTGCTGAAGAATGGTTGTTGAACCACTCAAAATGATGGAGTACATATAGAGCTAGAGCTTGGGCAAGTCAACCCTCTCACAAGCCACACCACTTAGCCATGGAGGCTAAGGCTCACACACTAGTGTCCACAATCTCACACAAGGGAGGAAATCAGCCTAACAATCAGGCTGACCAGTCACACACGATCTGGAGAGCTAGACAATGCTCTCATGCCACACTCCTAGTGGTCACATCACCCACCAACCCATGGAGAATCGCCATGTGTCCATGGCTAGCACACAAGGATATCACCTCACCTAAAAAGTAAGGAGAGGTACCTCTCCTTACTTTTTATATACTACAGCGACGGTCGTACAGCGACTTTTGCAGCTTGCAAACCAGGTTATCCTGGCCATCCATGACAAACCCCTCTGCCTGCTCCATGTAGATATCCTCCTCCAAGTCACCGTTCAAGAATACCGTCTTGACATCCATGTGGTGAATCTCGAAGTCCTCAACTATTGCATAAGAAAGGAGCATACGCATAAAGGCAAACTTTGCAACAGGAGCAAAGTTTTCCGTGTAGTCGATGCCTTCCTGTTGCAAGTAGCCCTTGGCGACCAGCCTAGCCTTGTACTTTTCCAGGTTGCCATCTGCTCCCCGCTTCTTCTCGAACACCCACTTGCACTTGATCACCTTGCGTTCAGGTGGACGCTCAGCCAGCTCCCACGTGCCGTTGTCCAGGTGCGACTGTATCCCTTGCTATACAGCTTGCGCCCAATGTGGTGCATCAGGTGCAGCCATGGCCTCCTTGTATGATACTGGCTCATCTGAATCAAATGCAACTGCAACGTTCATGTGCTCTGGTTCTTGCAACATCCAAAAATGGTCGCGCTCACCAGGCTTGTAGCGCACCCTAAGAGGATACCTGCAACTTGGTGCTGGAGCGTTAGCGGGCGGCTGGCGCGGTGCTGCTAGCACAACTGCTGCTGCTGGTGGTGCATCATCTTCTTCCTCTGCTTCTGCCGATGAGGCCGCTGTATCTGCTACATCAGACATGGCATAAAAGACTGGTTTTGCCGCTGTCACAGTGGATGAAGGATGAGGTGAAACTGGGTCAGGAAGGATATCTTACCCACTGCCTCGTCAGCTGCTGTTTCTGCTGCCTCTTCATACACAATGTTGGTGCCGATGACGTTGCACCCGTTGAAGACGATTTCCCTGGAGATGATGACGTGGCCTATGTCCCTCTCGTAGAGGCGATACGCCTTGCTTGCCACGTCGTAGTAAATCATCAGCATCTGCGCACTCTTCGTGTCCCACTTTTGCCGCTTGTCCTTTGGCACGTGCATGTGCGCCAAGCTGCCAAACGCACGAAGATGATCCATGCTCATCTTCTTGTCAAACTACGCCTCGTATGGCGTCATCTGCTCCACGGCCTTGGTTGGACAGCGGTTCTTGATGTACACCGCATTGCTCACTGCTTCCGTCCAAAAGTCGTAGGTGAACCGAGCCGCGTGCAGTAGGGAGCGCGCCGACTCAACGATGGTGCGATTGGCACGTACTGCTACGCCATTCTGCTACGGCGAGTATGGCGCAGTGCGCTGCGCCTAGATGCTTGCTAGTGCGAGGTAGTCCTGGAACTCCTTGCTCAGGTACTCTCCACCGCGGTCGCTACGCAGCGTCTTGATTTTCTTGCCTCACTGGTTCTCCACCATGGCCTTGAACTCCTTGAACCTGTCAAAACACTGGTCCTTGGAGGAAAGGAAGTACACAGCATTGTAACGGCTGAAATCATCAATGAAGGTGAGAAAATACCTAGAGCCTCCAAAGCTCTGGGTCTGCATCGGGTCACACAAGTCTGTGTGGACCAGCTCTAGCACCTCTTTTGCACGCTCTCTTGCTCTAGAGAACGCCTCACAATGCTGCTTCCCTTCCAAAGAGCCGATGCACAGGGGCTACTAAAAGTTGGTGATGGTGGGCAAGTGACGCACCATCTACTTTGCTCGAAGCTGGTGCAAGGCGCGCATGTCGATGTGGCCATAGTGTGCATGCTAGATCTCCCCATTAGTTGCCTGCACCACTGCTGCAAGACTCTGCTCACGCGGGATCTTGGCCACCCCCAGCAGGCGGTACATGTCGCCTTCCTTCACCGACCTGGCCAACTCCTCTCCTGTTTCCTTGTTGAGGATGTAGCCATAGTCGTCGTCAAAGACGACTCGCAGTCCTGTGTTGGTGAGAGAGGACACTGAGAGAAGATTGAATGCAGCATTAGGTACGTACAGCACTCCATGGAACACTCTCACTTCAATGCCACGCATGGTCTCCAACCACATCTCCACGATCCCAACCCCCTCAGCATACACCACCCGATCATCACCCAAAGCGATAGGACAGGGAGGGATGGACAGCAGCTACGTAAACCACTCCTTTTGATTTTTCAGGCTCTTGGTACATCCTGAGTCCGTGTACCATGCGAGATCCGCCTTCTCCACCTGCGACATGTCAGACTTCGCCATGAAGAGACGGTCGGGCACCTCGGCCACATTCATGTTGCCAAAGTGGCGCACACCAACCTGGTTTTGCTGCTCCTGCTGCTGACGCTCCTGTGACTGTTGCTGCTGCTGCTGTAGAGGTTGCTGCTTTTGCTGCTGCTGCTGTTCTTTCTGGTCCCTCTTGAACTCGAAACATTCTTTCTTGTACTGCCCCTCTTTTTGGCAATAGTGGCACTTGCCCTTCTTCCTGCCTCTCTACTACCCAGACTAGTGCTGTTGTTGCTAGTTGCGTGAGCTCGTAGCTACAAAAGCTACTTCACTATTGCCGCAGCCATTGCGCTTTGCTGCATTGCGATGCAATTCAACCTGCACCAGTGTGTGCAGATGAAGTCGAGGTTGAGAGTGGGCTGGCACTCCAGCATCTCTCGCACCGTGTTGTAGCTGGTTGGGAGTCCCCTCAGCAAGAGGAGGACGAAGCGCGTATCTTCGACAGGGTTGCCGGCTGCTTTCAGCTGCTTTGTAAGCTCCTTTGCCCTGTCCAAGTACGCCTCCATCCCTTCGCTAACCTGCATTTTTAACGCCATCATCTTCTCCTCCAAAAGCATGAGGAATGCAGGATCCTTGCTCTCATACTTCTTCCACAACGTATCCCATCCCTCTTTTGTAGTAGCCTTGTCACTCACGTACTGAAGATGTGGGTTGGAGATGGTGTTGACAAGCAGCCTGTAGGCCTGCCTGTCCTTTTTCTTCCACTCCCGTGGAAGAAAAAGGACAGGCAGAACTTGCATCTGCTGCACCTTTCTGCGGCATCTTCCCCGCCACCACCTCAGCTGCGGTGATGCCTTTTGCCTGTGGAGGCGGAGCGCGCTCGTCGCCGCTCACCACCTCCCACAAGCCCCTTTCCTCGAAAAGGTGGCGGGTACGGATCTTCCAAAACGTGAAGTTGGCGCATCCTTCCAGCCTCACGAAGGACTGGGCTGATGTTACCACGCCTGTTGCTGACATTTTGAGCTTTGGTGATGCTCAACGCTGCCCTTGGCTGGCGGCGCTACCCCTGTTTCTGCTGCTGCTTCTGCTGCTCCTTCTGCAAGAAATCTGTTTGACAGAAAATGGACACTGTAGATGCCAGTCAACTGGGAATTTGGAAAAAACTGAGCCCACCACTGGAAAATGCAGCTCAAAACCTTTCAGATCAACCCATAAAACAGGGTCATCAACAGGGGATTTTGAAAGATATGCCCTCTTGAAAACATGATATACTTCTGCTCCTACTCCAACTCAGACCAGCCAGCTTGTAAACGGCATTTCTCCTAAACGAATCAATGGATTGGAAACAGTTTTGCACCGATAAAAAGCTTAGAAACAATACTACAATTCGCATGTGCCACTATTTAAATTTGACAAAGAAACGAGATAGTTATGGTCATCAAAAGGCGACAGTCTTACTCATAGAGAAGAGTGTAGCTCTAGCTGACCTTGTTTTGAGCATAACTCTCAATCCGACTGTTGGATCTTCGCGATCTTGGGGTCGTTGGAAATCTTGTCTTGTGAACTTGAAGATCCTTTGGTTGATTGCCAAATTTGGTCAAGTTTCAACCCTAACCTGTCACTTTCAAAGTGACGGCTGGTGCTGGCTGAAACTGGTAGAACTTGGCTCTGATTCCAAATGTTGGAACTGGAGGAGAGAGGGAGCTTTGAAGCAGCGAGCATGTGGGACTGAAAGGGCATCACTTGTGCTCAAGAATGGTGGTTGAATCACTGAAAATGATGGAGTACACATAGAGCTAGAGCTTGGGCAAGTCAGCCATCTCACAAGCCACACCACTTAGCCATGGAGGCTAAGGCTCACACACTAGAGTCCACAATCTCACACAAGGGAGGAAATCAGCCTAAAAATCAGGCTGACCAGTCACACACAACCTAGAGAGCTAGAGAATGCTCTCATGGCACACTCCTAGTGGTCACATTTTCGAAGTTTCGGGGGTCATGGACTGCCGATGTCTGGGTGGCCATGGGTGATGGCTCCATGCCTTAGCCTGAAAAAAGAATGTGTGCCAAGCTGCCAAACGCGCGAAAATGGGTGATGGCTCCATTCCGACCGTTGGATTGGCCTGAAACTTGGACCGTAGATAATTTGCCACCTGATCTTTCTAATTGTGAAGACCGATCGAAAATGAGAGCAGGAATGTGGAAGTTTCCTTGAACTTGCTCCTGTGGACTTGAAACTTAGCTGGATGGCTCCTTTCCCAACAAACATCAGCATCTGCGCGCTCTTCGCGTCCCACTTTTGCCTTTTCCTTTTTGGCACGTGCATGTGTGCCAACCTGCCAAACGCGCAAAAATGACCCACCCTTGACTTCTTGCCGAACCACACCTCGTACCACGTCATCTGCTCCAACGGGTCTTGATGTACACCATAGTGCTCACGGCTTCGGCCCAAAAGTCGTAGGTCAGCCAAGCCGTGTAAAGCACGGAGCGCGCCGACTCAACGATGGTGCGGTTGGCACGCTCTGCTATACCGTTATATTGAGGCAAGTATGGCGTAGTACGCTGTGCCTTGATGCCAGCTGCTGCTACGTAGTCCTGGAACTCCTTGCTCAGGTACTCTCCACCGCGGTCACTGCGTAGCGTCTTGATCTTCTTGCTAGTCTGATTCTCCACCATTGCCTTGAACTCCTTGAACCTGTTAAAGCACTGGTCCTTGGAAGCAAAGAAGTACACAGGAGTGTAACGGCTGAAATCATCAATGAAGGTCAGAAAATACCTGGAGCCTCCAAAGCTCTGGGACTGCATCGGGCCACACAAGTCCGTGTGGAGTAGCTCCAGCACCTCCTTTGCACGCTCTCCTACTCCAGAGAACACCTCACGATGCAGTTTCCCTTCCAAACAGTCGATGCACAACTGCTCCTCAAAGTTCGAGATGGTGGACATCTCACGCACCATCTGCTTTGCTTGAAGCTACTGTAAGGCGCGCATGCCAATGTGGCCATAGCGTACATGCCAGATCTTGCCATCAGTTGCCTGTACCAATGCTGTAAGACTTTGCTCACGTGGGATCTTGGTCGTCCCGAGCAGGCGGTACATATCACCCTCCTTCACCGACCTAGCCAACTCCCCTCCAGTATCCTTGTTGAGGATGTAGTCATAGCTATCATCAAAGACGATGCGTTAACCTGTATTGGTGAGAGGAGATTGAGAGAAGGTTGAATGCAGCATCAGGTACATACAGCACGCCATGGAACACTCCCTCTTCAATGCCACATGGGGTCTCCAACCACATCTCCACAATCCCAATCCCCTCAGCATACAGAACCCGATCATCACCCATAGCGATAGGACGGGAAGGGATGGACAACAGCTGTGTAAACTACTCATTGTGATGTATCAGGCTCTTGGTACACCCTGAGTCTTTATACCATGGGAGATCCGCCTTCTCCACCCGCGACATGTCAGAGTTCGTCATGAAGAGACGGTCGCATACCTCCTTGGCCACATTCATGTTGCCAAAGTGGCGTACACCAGCCTGGTTTTTCTGCTGCTACTGTTGCTACTGACGGTGCTGTGAGTGCTATTGCTGTTGCTGTGGAGACTGCTGCTGCTGTTGCTGTGGAGACTGCTACTTTTGCTGTTGCTGCTTCTTCTGGTCGCTCTTGAGCTTGAAATAATCGTTTTTGTAATGTCCCTCTTTCTGGTTGTAGTAACATTTGCCTTTCTTCTTGCCTCTCTGCTACCCAGACTACTGCTGCTGCTGCTGCTAGTTGCGTGAGCTTGTGGCCACAAAAGTTGCTTCACTGCTGCCGTCGCCATTGCGCTTTGCTACACTGTGACATAATTCCATCTGCACCAGGTGTATGCACATGAAGTTGAGGTCGAGAGTTGGCTCGCACTCCAGCATCTCTCGTACCGTGTCGTAGCTGGTTGGGAGTCCCCTCAGCAAGAGAAGAATGAAGCACGTCCCTTCCACAGAGTTGGAGGCCGCTCTCAGCTGCTTCGCGAGCTCCTTTGCCCTATCCAAGTACGCCTCCATCTCTTCACCACCCTGCATTTTCAGTGCCATCATCTTCTCCCGCAAAAGAATGAGAAATGCAAGATCCTTGTGTCAACCTGCCTGAGGCGACGGTCTAGAAAACAGGTTCCAACACAATGGTTCCCGCCGAGTGCTCTTGGTATTGCAACCAGGAGGTGATATCACCCTCAGAGCCAAGATTGCACACTGAGCAGTTCATATGAATTACTTCCTTACACTGAGTCCTTAGCACCTGGTCACTTTCGCGCGAGGAGCTAACTCCTGGGGCTTAGACCTACCAATGCTTCTTTATTTTTTGCCTTTGGTGGACAACTCGGTGAGGAGTCTCAAAGGTAATAACTGTACTCAATGACAGGCAACTCACAGGTTCTTACAGTCCTACAGCCAGCCTCTAGCCTAGGCGCGTAGTGGCTCCTTGGATGAGCCACTTTGGGGGTAATCTGGATTGCATCATCCCCCCTGCCTACATGGCACTCCATGTGACCGCCAAGTGGCGCCAGCCACCTGGAAGGACCTTGGAATATTCTAAGATGCCCCTTAGAACCTTCCTGTCCCCCTTTTGGTCACAAATAAAATTAGTCACTGGGCTGGGATTTGACCCAGTGACCTCTCGCTCTAGAGACTAACTCTGTAACATCTAAGCCACAAGGAGTTGTCCTAGGTAGTGTTTGTTGGCTATACTATCCAGTCTAGACCAAGGGGACATGCTCCAAAGGAGCAGTGCATGCCTTGTCTATCTGAACCAGACTTAGGGGACTTACTCCAAAGGAGTAGTACATGCCTAGTCCGTCTTGTGCCTATCCAAATGACAGCGATGAACAAGGAGCATATCAGGTCAACAAACTCTCGCTTGCACTCTGTCCATTAGCTGTGAGATCTCTCATCTCTCCAACAGTCTTGGCTTGAGTCTTCGTCTGTTGTGTTGACCATACCGATGCCTCGAGTACCTGTAGAGTGCAATTCGCTGTCTCGCACCTTTGTCATGCAATTTGCGAGCATCTTCTTGGCCTCCACGTATTCTAGGTCCACGATCTCCTTTTTGACTAGGTCGCGTGAGTAGTGGTACCTGATGTCGATGTGCTTGGTCTGCCGGGAGATGACGTCATCCTGTGCCATTTTCATGACACTCTTGTTGTCAATGCGGACCTCTCTTGCTTCCACTTGTGGCACTTTCATCTGGGCAAGCAAACTGCGTAGCCACTATGTATCCTTGCATGTTTCTAATAGAGCGATGTACTATGCCTCAGCGGTAGAGAGGGAGACATAGTCTTGCTTTCTGCTTGCCCAGGAGACTACACCACCGTTCATGAGGCACACAAAGCCTGAGGTGGACTTTCTGTCATCGATTCTTCCTCCTTAATCCGTGTCAATGTGGCACACCAGCCGCAACGGGTCAGATCCCTCTTGGCCTCCAGACTGGAGTCCCATGTGTCATGTCTTCTGTAGATAGCGCATGATGCGCTTGACTGCTTGCCAGTGCTGTGGCCCTGGATTGGCCACAAACCTGCTCAGTTGTCCCACAGCATAGCAAATGTCAGGGAGTGTTTGCACCATGGCATACATGAGGCTGCCAACAGCAGTCTGGTAGGGAATATTCTCCATCTCACGCCATTCTGCTTCCGTGCTGGGGCTCATGGAGGAGGAGAGCTTCATGTCTGTTGTCATGGGTGTGCTGATATGTTTACAGTCCTGCATGTTGTAGCGCTTGAGGACCTCCATGATGTACTTGGTCTGGTTCAACTCGATGGTGCCTGCTGCTCGATTGCGGTGGATGGCTATCCCAAGGTAGAACTCGAGCAGAGGCATGTCCTTCGTCTTGAACCTGTTGCTGAGATCTATCTTCAACTTGTTTAACAGCTCGACTGATGACGAGCAGATGATCACGTCATCCACGTACAGTGCAACCAGCATCAAGCCTTGCTCATCCTCTCGCGCATACACACTAGGGTCATTCTGGCAATGCGTGATGGTGAGTCCGGCCATGAAGTCGTCCATCTTCTTATACTACATCCTTGGGCCTGTTTCAGCCCGTAGAGTGCTTTGACCAGTTTGAAAACCTTGCCCTCTACAGCTTTCACTCCCTCGGACACTTCCATCAGCACTTCTTTGTCTAGCTTCCCGTAGAGGAAAGCTTTCTTGACATCCATCTGGTGGACCTCCAGATCTTTTACAGCAGCGAAGCCCAGCATGGATCTGATGGAGGCAAAGGTGACGACAGGCGCAAAGGTCTCCTTGTATTCTGAGCCTACACGCTGGGAAAACCCCTTCGCCACACCTCTTGCCTTGTACTTGTCGATAGTACCATCATGCTTGAACGTTTTCCGGAGTACCCACTTTGACCCCACCATGTACGCATTTAGGGGCCAGTCCACCAGAACCCATGTTCCGTTCTCTTCAATGGATGCGAATTCGCTATCCACTGCCTCCTTCCACTTGGCCGCACATGGCATGTTCATAGCCTCCGTTACGGTCACAGGATCTCCCTGAGCCAAGCATGACCAGCTGAGTCCGGTCCATTCCGCACTCTCAGCCTCGTACTTGGGCGGAGGCTTCTTCTGGCGCGTACTACACCGGAGTATTGCTAGCGGTGCTTCAAGGCTTAGTTGCTCTGTTGCTCCTATGCTGCCAGTGATCCGCTGTTTGAGGAAGAGCCACCAGCTTCAGAGTTTGACTTAGAGGCCTCGCACGATTCAGACTCAGTGTCAGAGTCTGTCGCTGTGTCAGCCTGCACATCCACTCTCCCTGGAGCACCATTCTTCACTGGTACCATCTGCCAGTTCCCAGGTACCTGATCACTTGACTCAAGCAACACAACCCACTCTCCTGATTTGGGAGCATGGATAGGATCGAGCATCTCTCCCTTGCCGAACGTCCTTTCATCAAACTCAACGTCACGGCTCCTGATGAACTTTCTAGCCGCTTGGTCCAACAGCTTGTACGCCTTGTGTGCGGTGTCGTTTCCAATCATTACACAATTACAAGTGCGTGCATCCACTTGCCACTTCCTTCTCCTGCTTGGATCTTTGTCCACGCAGTACAGCCAAAGACCCTCAAGTGTGAGACGTCTGGCTTCTTCCCTGACCAAGCCTCCTGTGGCGTCCTGAGCTGCTTCTCTTGCTTCTTCTTACCGCGCCTTCCAAGTGCGGCTGCCAGAGAGAGATTCACAAGGTAGCAAGGAGTTCTTGCAGCTTCAGCCCAAAAACGAGGTGGGAGTTTGGCATCGAAGAGCATGCTTCGTGTCATGCCGAGGATAGTCTGGCTCATCCGCTCCGCAACGCCATTACTCTGGGGGGTGTAAGGCATAGTGGTCTGGTGGTTGATGCCGTGTTGGCTCAACCAGTCTTTGCACACCTCGTACTCACCACCGTTGTCTATGCACAGTGCCTTGACCTTCTTGGTTGTCTGTCGCTCTACCATCGCTCCAGAGACCAACTCTGGAATGTCTTAGCCACAAGAAGTTGTCCTAGGTAGTGTTTGCAGACTATACTATCAAGTTTAGACCAAGGGGACTTGGTCCAAAGGAGTAGTGCATGCCTTTTCTATCTAAACCAGACTTAGGGGACTTACTCCAAAGGAGCAGTGCATGCCTAGTCCGTCCTGTACCTGTCCAAATGTCAGCGATGGACAAGGAGCATACCAGGTCAACACCTTGCTCGCACATTTCTTACATAATGCATCCCATCCCTCTTTTGAAGTAGTCTTGTCACTCACGTACTGAAGATGTGGGTTAGAGATGGTGTTGATAAGCAACCTATAGGCCTGCCTGTCCTTCTTCTTCCACTCCTCATATGCCGCTGGTACAGCTGCAGATGAAACTGTACGGGTGCACCCTTCTGCGGCGTCACCCTCGCCACCACATGTGCTGCGGTGATGCCTTTTGCCTGTGGAGGCAGAGCGTGCTCGTCGCCGCTCACCACCTCCCACAAGCCCCTCTCCTCAAAAAGGAGGCGGGTACGGATCTTTCAAAACGTGAAGTTGGCATGTCTTTCCAGCCTCTCCAAGGGCTAGGCTGCACTGAGCACGCCTGCTGATGCCATTTGGAGCTTTGGTGATGCTCAACGCTACCCTTGGATAACGGTGCTACCCCTGCTTCTACAGTTGCTTCTGCTTGAAGTCTGTCTGACAGAAAATGGACTGTAGATGCCAGCAGACTGGGAATTTGAAACCATTGATCAGATCGACCCATAAAACAGGATCATCAACAGGAGATTTTGAAAGATATGCCCTCTTAAAAAGAGGGTATTTTTCTGCTCCTACTCCAACTCTGACCAGCCAGCTTGTAAACGACGTTTCTTCCAAACAAATCAATGGAATACAAATAGTTTTGCACCAGTGGAAAGCTTAGAAAAACTACTACACTTTGCATGTGCCACGTTTTACGTTTGACAAAGAAACGAGAGAGTTATGGTCATCACAAGGCGACCGTCTTACTCATAGAGAACAGTGTAGCCCTGGCCGACCTCGTTTTGAGCAAAACTCTCAATCGAACTGTTGGATCTTCACGATATTGGACTGGTTGGAAAGCTTGTCTTGCGAAATTGAAGCTCCTGTGGTTGATTGTCAAATCTGGTCAATATTTGACCCCAACCTGTCACTTTCAAAGTGACGGCCTGTGCTGGCTGAAACTGGCAGAACTTGGCTCTGATACCAAATATTGGAACTAGAGGAGAGAGGGAGTCTTGGAGCTGTGGCATGTGGGACTGAAAGGGTATCAGTTGTACTGAAGAATGGCTGTTGAATCACTTAAAATGATGAAGTTCATATAGAGCTAAAGCTTGGGCAAGTCAGCCCTCTCACAAGCCTCACAACTTAGCCATGGAGGCTAAGTCTCACACACTAGAGTCCACAATCTCATACAAGAGAGGAAATCACTCTAGCAATCAGGCTGACCACTCACACACGACCTAGAGAGCTAGAAAATGCTCTCATGGCACACTCCTAGTGGTGACATAACCCATAATCCCATGGAGAATTGCCATGTGTCCATGGCTAGCACACAAGGATCTCACCTCACCTAAAACGTAGGAGAGATACCTTTATCCTAGTCAGCACACTCTGACAAGGCAATAAAAAAATCTAGGACCTTTTTTGATATTTCCCCATCGGGGGTTGACCCTGGACCTCTTTCCCTTTTTCTCTTCTCAGGCTAAGGCATGGAGCCATCGCCCATGATCACCCAGACATCGGCGGTCCATGACCCCAGAATCTTCGAAAATTCATATGTCCCAATCCGACGGGTTGGATGGGCCTGAAACTTGGACCGTAGACAATTTGCCACCTGATCTTTCCAATGGTGAATTCAGATCGGCGATCGGAGCAGGCATCTGGTAGTTTCCTGGAACTTGCTCCTGTGGACCTGAAACTGAGTCGGATGGCTCCTTTTCCAACAATATGTGTGTGTCTGTGTATGTGTACGTATATATATGTATGTGTGTATGTGTGTGTGTGTGTGCATGTGTGTATGCATGCATTTGTGCATACGTGTAGTATGTGAGTACATGTGTGCATGTGTACGTGCATGTGTATTTGTGTATGCGTATTAGTTCGTGTATATGTGCATGCATGCAAGTGCATGTGCACATGCGTTTGTATGTGTATGTGTGTGTGCATGTGTGTGTGTGTATGTATATATGCATGTATGTTTTCATGTGTATGTGTGTGTGCACCTGCCTGTCTGTGTGCATCCCTGCATGCGTGTGTGCGTGTGTCGTGTACATGTACATCTACATGTACGTGTGTGTGTACTTGCATGTAAATGTGTGTATGTGTATGTGTGTACCTGTTTCTGTGTGTGTGTGTGTATGTATTGTTGTGTGTGTATATATGTGTGTGTGTATGTACATGCATGTATGCATGTACATGTGCATATGCATGTTTACATGAACATGTCTCAGTGCATTTGTGTGTTTTAGTGCGTGTGCATGTACATGTGTATATGTGTATGCATGTGTGTATATGTTTGTGTGTGCTTGTGCATGTGTGTATGTGTATATGCTTATGTGTATATGAGAAAGAGACAGAGAGTGTGTGTGTGTGTATGTGTGTGTATGTGTTTGTATGTATTTGTGTGTATGTGTATATGTTTGTATATTTTTGTGTGTATGAGAGAGAGTTCATGTGTGTGTCTGTGTTTATATGTATGTGTGTGTGTGTGTATGTGTGTGTGTTTGTGTACGTAGGTGTGGATGTACGTGTATATGCACACACACATGTGCATGTGCATGCATGCGTATGCACATGCGTGCATGCATAAAGTCATGCATGTTTGTATGCGTGTATGATTTCTTGCGTGCATGCTTGCGTCTGGCATACGTGCATGACTGCGTGTGTACACACATGCATGTATACTAGCAGAATAATGTCTTTCTCTCTCTCTCTCTCTCTCTCTCTCTCTCTCTCTCCCCCCTATTTCTTTCTCTCTATATCTATCTATGTGTGTGTGTATGTGTGTGCTCTTCATGCATGTATGCTTATTCCTGGCATGGGTGTATATGTATGTGTGTATGTGTGTGTGTGTTTTTTTGTGGATATGTGTGTGTGTGTTTGTTTGTGTGTGTATATGTGTGTGTGTGTTTGTGTGTGTGTGTGTATATGTCTATGTGTGAGTGTGTGTATGTGTATATGTGTATGCTTGTGTGTATGTGTGGATGTATGCATGCATTTATGCATATCGTATATGTGTGTATGTATATTTCTTTGTGTGTGTATGTGTTTGTGTGTGTATTCTTGTGCGTGTGTGTGCACTTATATGCCTATATTTGTATGTATTTGTGTGAGTGTATGTGTATATGTATGCGTACATGTATGTGTATGTGGGATCTATGTGTGTGTGTGTATATATATGTACGTGTATATATGCATGTGTGCGTGTATGTATTTGTGAGTGTGTTTGATTATATGTGTATATGTGTATGTGTATATATGTGTGTCGATGCATGTGTGTATATATGTGTGTGTATGTGTATGTGTGTATGTGTATTTGTATGTATTTGTGTGTGTATGTAGTTCTGTGTGTGTGTGTATATGTGTGTGTGTGTGTGTGTGTGTGTCTCTATGCATTTTTGTGTGTGTGTATGTGTGTGAAGAATAATGTGTGTGTATATGTGTATATATGTGTGTATACGTGGATGTATGTGTATGTGTATGTGTGTCTCTCTGTGTGTGTGTATGTGCATGCCTCATTGCATTCATCCGTGCATGTGTGCGTATGTGCATGCATGCATGTGCATGTGTATGTGCTTGTGTATATGCATGTGTTTTTGTACATGTGTATGCCTACATGTACATGTGTACGTGCGTTTTCATGTGTGTGTGTGTGTATGTGTGTGTGTATGTCTATGTGTGTTTGTGTGTGTGGATGTGTGTTTGCGCTTGTGTGTATGGATATGTGTATGTGTGTATATACACTTGCTTTTTTGCTTACCTCCCTACATGCGTGTGTGCCGACATTGTACATGTGTGCATGTGCATGTACATGAGTGTATGTGTGTTTCTATGTATGTGTGTGTGTGTACTTGTGTATGTTTGTGTGTATTGTGTGTGTGTGTGTGTATATGTGTATATGCGTGTACGTGTATGTATGCATGTACGTGCGTAAATGCACGTGTGTGTGCATTTGTGTGTGTGTATGTGTGTGTGTGTTCTTGTACAAGTACACGTGCGTGCGCATGTGCATTGGTGTGTATGCTTGTGTGTACCTGTGTTTGTCTATGTGTGTATGTGCATGTGCATGCGTGTATGTGTGTGTACGCTTGTGTGTGTATGACTGAGAGAGAGAGAGAGAGAGAGAGTGTGTGTGTGTGTCTATACATGTGTGCATGTTTATGTGTATGTATAATTTTATGTGTTGATGTGTATGTGTGTGTGTGAGTATGTGTGTATGTATGTTTATACGTATGTGTGTGTGTACGCGTGTGTATATATGTGTGTGTTTGTATTTGTGTATGTGTGTGTATGTGTGTGTGTTTATGTGTGTATATGTGTGTGCGTGCATGAATGCGCACCGACATGCATGCGTAAATGCATGTCTATTGGTGTGCGTACATGAATTCTTGCATGCATGCTTGCATATGGTATATGTGCATTAATGCGTACGTGTGTAGATGCATGCATGCTTACAGAAGCATGTTTTTATCTACATATATATACATCTCTCTCCTCTCTATCTCTCTCTGGCTATCTCTCTATCTTTCGCTCTCTCTCTCTCTCTGTCTCTCATTGTGTGGATATATGTGTTTATGTGTGCATATGTGCGTGTGTGTGTTTGTGTATGTGTGTACATGTATGTGTGTAGGTATGTGTGTACGTGTGTGTGTGTGAGAGTGCATGCGTGTGTATGTGGATATATGCATGCATATGTACATGTAGTGCATGTGTGTATATGTGTGTGTACATGTGTGTGTGTGAGTGTGTGTGCATGTGTGTTTATGCGTGTGTATACATATGCCTATATTTGTTTGGGTTTGTGTGTGTGTACGTGTATATATGTGTGCATGTATGGTTGTGTGTGTGGGAGCAGTATGTGTGTATATGTGTTTATATGTATATGTGTGTATGTGTGTAAGTGTGTATTTGTATATGTGTATATGTGTATATGTGTATGGGTGTGTGTATATATGTGTGTCTGTATGTATGTGTGTGTATGAATTTGGGTATATGTGTGTATGTAAGTCTTTTTTCTTGTGTGTATATGTATTTGTGTATGCATGCATGTGTGTGTGTGTGCATGTATATGTACACGTTTGTATCAGTATGTATATGTGTGCATGTATGTATGTGTGTATGTATGTATATGTGTGTATGTGCATTCTTTTATATATAGGTAAGTACGTACATATATGTGTATATGTATGTATGTATGTGTGAAATAAACAACATCAACAAGGAGATTCTCCATTGTAAAGAGCCACACTAAAATATCTCACATCTCAGTAAAGGCTCATAACTCTGGAGGAACCAAAGGCGACAACAGCTCTCTATCATGCACGATCCTTCCACTAGATCCAAGCTACTCATAAATATTTGAGTGCATATTGTAGACGCGTCCCGCTAATGAAGACATTATTGCTTTCCACTATCGTCATATTCGGTGTCCATAAATAGAGGAAATTCATTCCATCCTAGTTAACCCAAAGCAGTCTTTTCATGATGTTTACCTTTGGGTCCGCGGCTTTGCCGCCGGGTCTTCTCTCTGCTTGCTTAACGCTTATTCTTCCATCGCCATCCACTCCAACTCTCAGTTTTCCAACTCTTTGCTACGACAGCCTGTCCCCCTCCCTTAACTCTCCTTAGTGCATAACTCTTCCCATCAAATCTATCTCATTTATCCACCACAATCTGTAACTCTTCCACAATGAACTCCCTAAATTACTCTTTTTTTGTTAGCATGTTGATATCTGTCGGATCGACCTACTTCTCCTTGTTTATGCTATTGCTTCCACTACTCCCTCAATTCTTTTAAGATGGAATCTGAGTATCAGAGGACATCGCTTGGCTCTTCATCGCATCATTACTTTATCGCTTCCATCATTGTTCTCCGTCGTCCCGGCAAAATCGTTTGCCACTACTGCTCTACACCTTCCTACTTCATCAGTAGCTAATGTCCGCAACATTGTCTCCACCGGTTCTTAAGCTGTGGTGGCCTCTTGTTGTCGTGACTAGGCCATGCGCTCAATTGTATACCCGTGGTAAGGTCTCATACCTCTCTGCCGCCAATAGTCGCAAGCAGCTCTTGAGCCCCCTTCTGTCGCCATCTTCATTGAAGCTTCCTAATGTCTACTATTTTCTCGCTTCTACCACTTTGCATCTTCCAACCACTACATCTACTAAAATCGGCTCCATCAGCTTCATCAACATCGTCATCATCATCCATTACCTTCTCTCCCTCCATTCTCATAACATCTTGTCAAGCCATTCTATCTCTCGCCCCACTTCTTCTCGTCTGCAATAACAATAGAGAGTTAGCTGGAGTCAAGACATCGGATAGCACCAGTCTTTCTATCACATTAGCCTTCCTTTACGCCTTCAACATCTATTCTACCACCTTCCTCAGCAACACTACCTCCTCCACAATCATGAACTCCATCAACTTCATCAACGTCATCATCACCATTTGTTGCCTTCTACTCTTCTACTCTCGTATCATCTCCTCAAGTCGCTGTCTCGCGCTACTTCCTTGCACTCTCTACAACCGATTGTTTCTCAAAGTGAGGAAATTAGACATCACCAGTCTTCTCACCCGTCGGTCTTGGGCCAATTGGAGACACAAGCCGTTCCTCTCCAGACTTCAGAGAGGCTTCCTGCTTTGTCAACATCTGTACCCTTCTCCTTCCTTGCATCCTCTCCTCCGCTATCATAGCTACTTCATCAACCTCAGCTACTTCCTTGCGTATTATCGTCTTCCAGCATTAGCTGTCTCTTCAGCATCTGCATCTCTCTACCATTATCAACCTCATCAATTGCGTCATCACAAACTTCAGCTTCATCCTCATCATTATCATCATTCTTCTGTCAGAAAATACTCTACTGCCTCTAAGTCCCAGCCCAAGTTAATCTCGTACCCCCTGCCCGCACCATCTACCCTCGGGGCTTTGGAAAGGCAGCAACCGGATTTACCCAAATACCCTCTCGCTCGGCGGATCAACTCCTCTCGCAGCAGATGTCCGTCGCCCCCGGAATATCCGCACAACGGTCAGCCCTCAACGGACGATCAGCCCACGAACCTCGCCACCGAGCCTGCCCACGAACCTCCTCGCCCGACAAAGCGACTCGGTCCATGCTACGCGACAACGGGTGGCTCACGAACTAAGCACCGGAAGATCGAAGATGGCGTCGGCTCCCCACGACCAACAATCACCGCTACTCCGTTGAGCATCGCACCACAAACCGGGTTCTGGTCTGCCCCATGATACAAGGAAACTAGTGGTGCTCGCTGGCATCATACCAGCACTGCTCAGCCGAGTCGCCTCGCGACTCGGCTCTCAACTGCAGTAGCAGCAACAGCAAGGTGGCAACGGCGACTACTGTCGTGCCGCCCACCCTAACCATAGACCTAGCCTAGCTAGTACTTAGGACATTGTACTTTCCTTATTATAGTTAACCCTTTGTGGTTCCTCGGGCTCAGCCCCTCTTTGCCGCCGCCATCAATCATCATCTTCCTCAATCTTCATCATTCAATCTTCATCGTTGCCTCGCTCCGCTTATCATCAACGCACATCTTGTCGCTTCCGTTTGACTTCAGCTCCTCGCTTACATCATTACAATCAGCCTGCCGTGTCTCACTGATTACATCAAGGACTTCACTCGCTGCTTCTACCGTGAACTACAAATAAGGTCTGGACTGCCTCATTGCCCCCTCTTATCAACTCCACAACGTGCGAACTATTCTTTCCATTCAGAAGTCTTGTACCCAAGTGTCCTCCAGCAGTGCTCCATTGATATCTCTCTGTCGCACGATTGACGTCAACAACCGTCAGCTCTCCGCAGCTTCGCCGATCCTTCTCAAAGCTCGGTTGCAGTCATCCCTTTCAGCTCCGTCAGTCACTCCAAAATTCTGACATGGTATCAGAGCGCAAAGAAAGATCTGGGCATCATCATCGCCTCCTTCTTCTTCGCTGACGCTTGAACCGCCCCGCCGCGCCGCGCAGTTGATCATCAGCAGCCGCAGCGCCATCACTCGCTTTCTCCCTCTACTGCAAGGTGGACAACGCTGTGTATGGGCACAGCATCCAACTCCTTGGTAGCAGCAGCATCATCTTCTCTTGCAGTCAGTATCCCTCTTCATCTACCACGACATCCTCGCTGACACCGCAAACGCCCTACTGAAGCGCACTGCAACCGCCTCATCACTCATCATCAGCAACATCTCCAGTGGACAACAGACATATCTCCCTCAACAGCGCCTTGCTCCTTGAGTCGGTTGCCGTCCAGAAACTGTGTATGGGCACAGCTCCAAGACGGCGCTATACAGCAAGTACAACAACACCAACAAAAGTAGTCATCACAGATACAGCCATCACCAACAGCTTGCAGCAGCAAAGCAGCTAAGAGGCAACGTCAACCTGACTCAAGCCCACGTACTCACTCCTCCATCAGCTCACCTCTCACCTTCATAATGTTGCTCACCTTAACCTGGATCATCGCTCTTGCTTGCCCTGTCTGTGAATCGCAGGCAACATGGGTCATCTTCCCTACCTTGATCAGAGCCTCTACGCAGGATTTATGGACCTTGGAGCTCCTCCACTTTGCGGCAAAACTGCTCAACACACAGGGTGCAACTGCACCTACTGCACCCTTACGGGTAACATCAACGACAGCACCAGTACCTCAGATATCTCCCTCGCAAAAGTCTGCATGACAATCATCAAATGGCTGCCCTTCCTTCCAACAGCACTGGAGCTCCTCCTTTGCTTCTCCTACTTCAGTCTATGGATTCGCACAGCAGTAGCAAAACTCCTGACTACTCTTCTCGCCATCACCCTCTGGCTGCCTATCCTCCTTCATCAGATCAGCTCCAGAATTACTCCACGTGTGGTGACCATCATCACTCACAGCATCAGCTCTCGATCTCTCTACATCGTCGTCACCGCACTACCCTCCGCCAACGCCCCAGATGCGAGTTTTCACAGTTCTCCTTCAACCAACACAACTCGTGCCCGGACCTCCTGCATCACCACAGCCATGAATCGCCGCCACCTGATATTCCTCTGGTCTCTTATCATGAATATCAGTGTCATTGCACTAGTAACAGATCTGATTCTCCTCCTCATGTTACTCATTGTCCTATTCAGCCACTCAACAGCACTCCTCTGTCCTGCCCTCTCAGCCCTCACCTCTCAACAGGCACCTTGGACTATCAACACCACTCAGAGCAGCAGATCCACAAGTAATCACGTCCTGCTCCAACCAACGCCCTTGCAACTCCATCCGACCAAAGTCTCACCAGTTCTGCTATCGACTCGTGGACACACCTCAACTTGGAGAACCAGCAAAGGAGTCCAGCAGCAACAAGCAGCAGACATCAATAGGAGCAGAGATCCCCACTACCGCATGGACTTCATCATTTGTCTACACCTCCCATCCTCCCTCTCTTCTACCCCAACAGCACTCGACAACTGGCCACTTCCTCCTTGGGCTCACGGCTACACACCTCCACCAAACAAAAACGGTTCTGCCACAACAGCCTCAACTGCTCCACACTCCTTCTCTACCCTGCCTCACAACGCTCAAACTACATCAACTCCAGCACCACCAACACATCTTCTCGCTCCTCCAACTACAACCTTCCAGTCCGTGTCCCCTTCCTTGGTCCACAGCCCAATTCCACTCTGGAACCACAACTACACTCCTCCTTCTCGGGTGGCCCACGTCAGTTTACTGCAACAAGCTCACTTATTCACACTCTCTCTGTCATGGCCTTCAAAGCAAGACCTGCGTACTGGACTTATGGCAGTAAGGGCGGCTGTCACAGAATATTCTACTGCCATCAAGTCCTAGCCCAAGTTAATATTGTACCCCCTGCCTGCACCATCTACCCTTGGGGCTTCGGAAAGGCAGCAAACGGATGTACCCAAATACCCTCTCGCTCGGCGGATCAACTCCTCTCACAGCAGATGTCCGTCGCCCCTGGAATATCCGCACAACAGTCAGCCCTCAACGGACGATCAGCCCACAAACCTCGCCACCGAGCCTCTCCACGAACCTCCTCACCCGCCAAAGCAACTCGGTCCACGCTACGCGACAACGGGTAGCTCATGAACTAAGCACCGGAAGATCAAAGACGGCATCGGCTCCCCACGACCAACAGTCACCGCCACTCTGTTTAGCATCGCACCACAAACCGGGTTCTGGTCTGTCCCACGATACAAGGAAACCAGTGGTGCTCGCTGGCATCACACTAGCACTACTCAGCCGAGTTGCCTTGCGACTCGGCTCTCAACTGCAGCATCAGCAACAGCAAGATGGCAACGGCGACTACTGTCGTACCGCCCACCCTAATCATAGACCTAGCCTAGCTAGTACTTAGGACATTGTACTTTCCTTACTATAGTTAACCCTTTGTGGTTCCTCGGGCTCAGCCCCTCTTTGCCGCCGCCATCAATCATCATCTTCCTCAATCTTCATCATTCAATCTTCATCGTTGCCTCGCTCCACTTATCATCAACATACAGTCGTCGTTTCCGTTTCACTTCAGCTCCTCGCTTACATCATTACAATCAGCCTGCCGTGTCTCACTCATTGCATCAAGGACTTCACTCGCTGCTTCTATCGTGAACTACAAATAAGGTCTGGACTGCCTCATTGCCGCCTCTTATCAACTCCACAGCGTGCGAACTATTCTTTCCGTTCAGAAGTCTTGTACCCAAGTGTCCTCCAGCAGTGCTCCATTGATATCTCTCTGTCGCACGGCTGACGTCAGCAACCGTCAGCTCTCCACAGCTGCGCCGATCCTTCTCAAAGCTCGGTTGCATTCATCCCTTTCGGCTCCGTCAGTCACTCCAAAATCCTGACATCTTCAACCACTTGTAGTGCATGAGGTTTTGCCCCTGTACCCACATCCTCATCAAGCTGCCACCCTTTTTAATCATCAACTACTCGGGACAAGGATGTGCCCGGTCAAGCCACCAATCTTGCAGCGTCCTCACCGACGCCAATTCACCTCTATAGCGCACGCGGCTTGCCCCTGCTCCCAGATTTCATTGACAACATCCGCTTTTATCATCAATAATTATAAGCATATGTGACGAGCATAAGAATCTGCATGAGCTAGCTGCCTGCTTCGCAGCAACCTATACCCACATCGGTAGCAGATTTCTCATGGCACATTGGCTTTTGCAAGTGGTTTTGCTCTTGTACCAACTTTTCCCATCTGCCGCTTATCTATTATCTTGACCATCATCAGCTAGGCAAAAAAGGCCCCGTCCGGTTGAACCGCAAATCTCACGACAACCTGCGCTCACGCCAATTCTCCTCCTCAGCGCCTGCGGCTTGTCCCTATGCCAAACATCCTTCCGCTCCTTCCATGGATTTTTGAACCATTCTGTTGCTCCTTCCACTCCTTAAATTCATCATCCGCCTTTGTTTCATCATCAGCTGTCACTAGAACCTCTGACCAGTATTTTCTCCAAGCTCAGAGCATAGATACCATGCCCAACATCTCGGCCCCTCTAGTCAAATATCCTCCTCTACCACACCAATACATCTTTAGCAACTCTGTTCTTGATGCATATGGGGACTCTAAACGGCACCTGCTTCCAACAACACCTGGTAGCTGGCCTCCCCATCCTGACCATCTCCAGCCCAGGTCGTACCAATGCGTTCACATGGTCAAGAAAAATGTGAGTGGTTGGACTCTAGCAATGAGAAATCAACCATGTAGACAGGAGTGAAGGTCGCACCTTCACTCCAGTCTATATTCAAGGATAAGTTGTCATAACTGGACTCCAACCACCCCCAACAAGCAACCCTGCAATTGGAGTTAGCTCAATCATGGAGAAGGTGATCAAAAGCACTCCATGTCATATCCTTTAATACAACCTTCCACCCATACCTCCATGCGCATGTGAGAAATCTATATCAAATGTGGACGGACCTATAAGAAGCTTGTCTCTGCCATCAGCCTATCACCTGCGCACCACCACCTTTTCCCATTGGCGCCCCACTCCTAATCAGGTTCCAGGGATTTTGATATTGCACATGAGGATCCTGAGCCCCACACTACAGCAGGGACTGCACTGACATTAGACAATGGTCCTCTCCAAAAACAGAACTGTCATCTACGAACCTTGTTGGTGTCCAGGGGGCTGTCACAAATAAGCTACCTCGACAAAGAGATTCCCCATTGTGAAGAGCGGTACCAAAACACCTCACCTCTCAATAAAGGTTCATCTCTATGGAGGAATCAAAAGCGAAAAGAGCTCTCTATCATGCACGATCGTTGCACTAGATCCAAGTTGCTCAATCATCTCGTACACATTGCAGACGAGTCCAGCTAGCCAAGAAGTTGTTGCTTTCCATTGTTGTCTTTTTCTCTCTGAATAAACAGAGGACGTTCATTCCCTCCTAGTTAACCCATAACAGTCTTTTCATCATGTTTAACTTTGGTTCTGTGGCTTTGCCACCATGTCTTTGCTCTGCTTCCTTATCACTATTTCTTCTATAGCCATCCACTCCAACTCTCAGCTTTGCAACTCTTCGTTACGGTAGCCTTTCACCTTCACCCTCCCTCGGCTTCTCTTAGTGCATCATTCTTTCCGTCAACTCTACCTCTCTGCTCCACTGCAATCCATAACTCTCCAAGCACTAACTGTCTACATTAAAAGTGTGTATGTGTGGGTATGTCTATATATATGTGTGTATATATGTATGTGTGTAACTATGTGTGTACATGTGTGTGTGTATATGGATATGTATGTGTGTGTCTGTGTGTCTATCTCTGTGTGTGTGGGTGTACATATGTATATGTATGTGCATGCCTCTTTTCATGCATCCATGCATGGCTGCGTGTGTACGTGCATGCATGCATGTGTCTCTGCTTGTGTATGTACGTGAGTTTGTGTACATGTGCATGCGTGTATGTGCATGTGTACATGCATTTTGATGTGAGTGTGTGTATGTGTGTTTGTGTATATAAATGTGTGTGTGTGCATGTGTGTATAGGTACGTGTGTGTATGTTTGTGTGCATGTGTGTCTGTATGTATATATATACATACATATGTATGCGTATGTGTATGTGTATGTATGTGTGTGTATGCACGTGTCTGTCTGCGTACGTCACTACATGCGTGTATGCGGGTGTCGTGCATGTGTGGACGTACATGTGTGGAGGTACATGTCTGTGTGTGTATATATACGTGTGTGTATGTATATATGTGTTTATTGTGTGTGTGTTTGTGTTTTTGTGTTTTTGCATGTGTGTGTGTGTTTTTTTTGTGTGTTTTTGCTTGTGTGTGTATGTGTGCATAGACGTGTATACATGTACGTATGTGTGTGTGTGTGTATTTTTGTTTGTGTGTGTGTGTATTTGTATGGTTGGTCTTGTGCATGTGCATGTGCGTGTGCCTGTGCATGCATGTGTATATTTGTATCTGCTTGTGCTTGTGCTTGTGCATGTGTGTATGTGTATGTGTATGTGTATGTATGTGTGTGTATATGTAAGAGAGAGGTAAATAAAGAAAGAGCAATAGAGGGAGTGTATGTGTGTGTATATGTATGTGTGTTTGTGAGTGTATATATTTGTGTGTTTATATTTGTGTGTGTGTATGTGTGTGAGTGCATGTATGTATGTATCTATGTGTATGTATGTGTATGTATGTATGTGTATGTATATGTATGTAAGAGTGCGTGTGTATGTATATGTGTGTGCATGCATGCGTAAATGCATGCCTGTTGGTGTGCGTGCATGAATTCATGCATGGATGCTTGCATCGGGCATACTTGCGTGAATGTGTGTGTGTACACATGCATGCATGCTTATAGAAGCATGCGTTTCTCTCTCTCTCTCTTTGTCTCTCTGTCTCTCTCTATGTGTGTGTGCATGTGTGCGTATGTGCATGTTTGTGTCTGTATATGTGTATGCATGTGTGTGTATGTGTATATATGTGTGTATGTCTGTGTGTGTATCTATGTGTGTGTGCACGTGTATGTTTTTGTTTGTGTATGTTTGTGTGATAGTATGTGTGTGTATGTGTGTCTATGTGTCTGTGTGTCTGTGAGCATCTAGATGTGTGTGTTTGTGTGTCTATCTCTGTGAATGAGTGTGTGCATGACTGCTTCTTTACATAACTGTTTTTGTGTGTGTGTGTATGTGTGTGTGTATGTGCTTCATGCATGTGTACTTGTGCCTGGTAGAGGTGTCTGTGTGTGTATGTGTGTGTATGGTGTGTACGTATATATGTCCATATGTGTCTATATGTCTGTATCTGTGTATGTGTGTGTGTGTGAGTGCATGCGCATGTTTGTGGATGTGTTCTTATATGTGTGCATGCAGTGCATGCGTGTCTGTATATGTGTCTGTGTATATGTGTCTGTGTATGTGTGTGTGTATATGTGTGTCTGTATGAGTCTTGTTGTATGTATTTGTGTATATGTATGTGTGTATGTGTGTATATGTGTATATGTACATGTGGGCGTGTGTCTGTGTGTGTGTATTTGTATGTGTGTGTATATGTGTGAGTGCGTGTGTCTGAATTGTGTTTTTTGTGTCTGTGTATGTCTTTGTATATGTGTACATGTATTTTTGTGTGTATTTGTGTACGTGTGTATGTGTGTGTGTATATATGTATGTTTTTGTGTGTGTATGTGTGTACATGTGTATGTGTGTATGTATATGTATGTGTGTGTATGTGTTTGTATGTATCTGTGTATCTGTGTCTCTGTGCGTGTATGTATGTGTGTATGTGTGTATATGCGTATGTGTGTGTATACACGTGCCTGTCTGCGTACAGCCTTTCATGCATGTGTGCGTGCATGCATGCATGTGTGCATGTACATGTGCATGTGGGTATGTGTGTGTGTATGTGCATGTGCATCTACATGTGTATGTACTTGCATACATGCACGTGTGTGTGTGTATTTGTGAATGTGTTTACATGTGTGTGTACATGTACGTGTGCGTGTGCATGTGTGTGTATATTTATACGTGCTTGTGCTTGTACATGTGTGTATATGTATGCGTATGTTTCTATATGTGTGTGTGTGTATGTGTGTGTGTATATGTGTGTGTGAGACATAGAGGGAAAGAGAGACAGAGAGAAAGTGAATATTTGTGTGTGTTTGTGTGTGTGTGTGTAGTTTTGTATGTGTGTGTGTGCGTGAGTGCGTGGTTCTATCTCTCTCTCTCTGTGTCAGTGTGTATGTGTCTAGGGAGGGGGTATGTATGTGTATGTGTGAATGTGTGTGTGTGTATGTTATTTTCACACGTGTGCCTGCACATGCATGCATGCGCACATGCGTACATGCGTACGTGCATGCCATTTACGTGCATGCATGAATCCTTGCGTGCAAGCTTGTGTCTAGCATACGTGTGGGAATGAGTGCATGCGCACAAGCATGCATGCGTACAGAAGCATGTTTTTCTATATTTTGTATGTGTGTGTGTGTGTATCTAAGTGTGTGTGCATGTATGTGTGTATATTTGTGTGTGTATATATGTATGCATGTATGTTTGTCTACATGTGTGTTTATATGTGTGTATGTTTATGTTCATTTGTGTGTTTTTTTGTTTGTGTATGTTTGTGTTTGTATATGTATATTTTTGTGCATGAGTATGTGCATATGTGTATGTAGGTGTGTGAGAGTGTGTGCATGCATTTGAGTGTGTGTGTGCATGCAAGTATGTGTATCTCAGAGTGTATGTGTATGTTAGTTAGTTTGTGTGTGTGTGTGTGTGTGCTTTCATATGCTTGTGTGTGTATGTGTGTGTGTATATGTGTCTGTTGGTCTGTGTATGCGTATACGAGTATGTGAGTGTGTGTGTGTGTATGTGTGTGTATCTCAATGTGCCTCTTTGTGTGTGTGTCTGTGTGTCTGTGTGTATATGTGTGTGCATGTGTGCATGAATGACTGCTTGTTTTGGTGTCTGTGTGTATGTATGCATGTATGTGTGTGTATGTGTGTGTGTATATGTGTCTGTTGGTCTGTGTATGCGTATACGAGTATGTGAGTGTGTGTGTGTGTATGTGTGTCTGTGTGTGTGTGTGTGTGTATCTCAATGTGCCTCTTTGTGTGTGTGTCTGTGTGTCTGTGTGTATATGTGTGTGCATGTGTGCATGAATGACTGCTTGTTTTGGTGTCTGTGTGTATGTATGCATGTATGTGTGTGTATGTGTGTGTATGTGTATATGTATTTGTGTATGTGTGTGTGCATGCTTCGTACATGTATGCTTATGCATGGCATAGGTGTGTATACATGTGTATGTATATGTGTGTATGTGTGTGTGTGTGTCTGTGCATAAGTGTTTACATGTGTCTGTGTGTATGTGTATGTGTGAGTGTATGTATGTGTGTGTATGTATTTTTTCTTGTGTGTATGTATGTGTATATTCCTGTGTGTCTATGAGTATATGCGTGTGTGTGTGAGTATATGTATGTGTGTGAGTGTATTTATGTCTGTGTTTGTGTGTTGTTTTAGAGTGCTTGCGTGTGTCTTTTGATGTGTGCTTGTTTGTGTGTATGCAGAACATGAGTGTATATGTGTGTGTACATGTGCGTGTGTATATGTGTGTGTGTGTGTATTTGTGAGTGTTCATGTGTGTGCATGTATGTGTATGTTTGTATATTTGTATGTATACATGTGAATGTGTATGTGTGTGTGTTTTTGTATGTTTATGTATATGTATATGTGTGTGTGTTTATGTGTGTGTGTGTGTATGTGTGTCTGTCTGTGTGTGTGTGTGTATCTTTGTGTATCTCTACGTGTGTGTTGCTTTGTGTTTGTGTGACTATCTGTGTGCATTGTTTTGTGCATGAATACTAGTTTGTATTCCTGGTTACGTGTGTGTATTTTTGTGTATGCATGTGTGTGTGTATGCTTCATGCATGTGTGTGTTTGACTTGCATAGGTATGTGTGTATGCGTGTGTGTTTTGGTATCTGTATGTATGTGTGTATGTGTTTGTGTATGTGTGTATGTGTGTGTTTGTGTGTATTTGTGTATGTTTATGTGTATATGTATGTGTGTGTGTGTGAATGTGTGTGTTTGAGTACTTGTGTGTATATGTGGAGGTGTACTTTCTTGTGTGCATGCAGTGCATGTGTGTGTGTATGTGTGTGTGTGTGTATGTATACCTCCGTGTGTGCATCTGTGCATGCATGTGTGTGTCCATGTATATGTGCATGTGCATGTATGTCTGTTTTTGTGTATATGCACATATTTTTATGCATGTGCATGCACACATGCACATGTGGGAGTGTGTTTGTGTGTGTGTGTGTGTATATGAGTTTATATGTGTGTGTATGTGTGTATATGTGTGTGTATAGTTGTGTGTTTATATGTATATGTGTGTTTGTGTATCTCTGTGTGCCTCTTTGTGTATGTGTCCATATGTTCGTGTATCTACATGTGTGGATCTGTATGTGAATGACTGTTTGTTTTTATGTTTGTTTAGAGGTGTGTGTGTGTGTATGTGTGTATGTGTATGTGTGTATGTATGTGTGAGTGTTTGTATGTGTGTATATATGTATATGTGTGTGTATATGTGTGTGTATGAGCGTATGTGTGTGTGTATTGTTAGAAGGATGGAGCAAGTAGGATGAGTGACGGCAGAAGCATGTAGAAGAAGTGGCATGTATAGACATAAGGAGAAGAGTTGTCGGAAGGTGGGAATTAGTCAGAGAGCGAGAATTAACAGGTTGCAACAAAGCGAGTAGAGTGGTTGGGTAGAGTGGAGTGTGATGAGAGAAGGCTGACAGCGGAAGCGAAGAGTTGATGGACGAGGCAAGATGAATAGAGGAGCAAAAGTGAAGGAGAAAATAAATTTGAATGCTAAGATTGGTTGGCGAGGAATGAATGATCGATAAGCTAGTTGAGCTGAGACACGGTTGCAAAGTCAAACAAAAAAAGGAATGACTGTTCTGGTTAACTTTGAGGGAATGAACATCCTTGGTAATATACAGCAGAATAGGATAGAAAAGGCAAAGCAATGGCTTCTTTCGTTTGGCCAGATGCGTTTGTGATGTGGTCGCAATTATTAGGGGTCGCTTGCCTATATGTCCTCCATTGTGACACACAATCCGTTGGCAAGGTAGCTTGTTGTTGGTTCGGTGTGGAACCTCAACCTTTTTCAGAGCTCGGGTTATTTGAGGAAATATGTCAGTATTGACTTTGTCTTCAATAGTATGACAGCCCCCGTCAAGTCAACACTGGAGAGGACGTGATGCACGGGTCAAGTACATGGATTGTCATGCCTTTGAGAATCCTTCGCATGGTTACTACATGAGTGGGTGAAGGGAGAGATGAGTGGTGAGGATGAGTACGTACTTCAGAAATGGTACTACCCAGTCTGTATCAAGAAGGGATATTGAATTGAGGCAACCGAGGATATTGAACTTGGGAAATTCAAGTCTCCCCAGATTGAGCAGAACAATTAACCTTGACTCATGATAGTTTGTAGAACTATCTCTATTTCTGTGCAGTTGGGGGGGAATCCTGTAGGCACTCTAGGAGATGAGTAATAATGTCAAGCAATGCCCTGCTAGGTGTGGACAGTCAATGAAGTAGATTGGCTTCGTTCATAGTTGAACACAAACAAGGACAGAGGCTTTGTTATTACTCATGATCTGCTCCAGTGTAGGGAGTGCTGAGAGGAAGTGTTGATTCATTAAGGCCTCATGGGGAGATGACCTTGATGAGGATGTTGTTTTAAGAGGATACCACTGAGAGATTGTTCTCCAAGGTATTGTCCCTCCTGGTATGATGGTGCTGATGATGGGATGGTGATGGTGCCAGATGCTGGGGATGCAGGAGTGGAGGGCGCTGTCACAACACCATGCTCAAAGGGGGCTCCGCCACATTAAAATCTCAGAATCCAAGAGGAGTGTAGGGAGGCGCGGTGATTGAGGCGGTCCAAATCATGGCTATAGCGGCTTGTTCCACCGGTTAGCTTGATCAAGCAGGGAGAAGGGTGGTATTTGGCTCCAATGGTATTTGACCATACCTAAGGTGACTGGATTTGGCTACAAGTGCTAGTACTGATGGAGGAGAGATGTGGTTGTTTGACCCCCGTACGGGACAAGATACTCAGGAAGGAGAAGCATTAACTTTTGCTTGAGAAGTAGCGTGTATCCCAGTTTGCTCAAGCGTGACGAGTAGGAAGACTAGTGATGTCTGATGCTCTTTTAAGAGGGAGTCCAACGGTTGCTCAAAAGTGACATGGATACAGGTTACCGCAAGATTGGCGGTTTCATTGGGTACATCCAATATGCCTGTGCGAAGGGAGGATGATGATGGAATGGCAGAATCTTGGCTAAAGATATCTGAGCGCATGGTTGGAACCACTTGCGTTGATGATGGATCAGTGTGGGTGCAGACCGCCACGAGAATGATGGTTCAGCCGGGTAACTCCACATGCTAAGCGGAGGATGATGAAAGTAGATGCTTGCGGAGGACTGACGAACTAGCGTATGGGCAAACCACATGCGTAGTTAAAGTAGATGAGGGCTGATGCGGTAAGGGGAAGGCAAAGCCAACAGGTTGCAAGAAATCTGCTACCAGCATGTGTATAGGCTACTCTAAAGTAGGCAAAAAGCTCATGCAGATCCATGTGTTGGCCACATATGCTAATCATTACTGAAGTTGAGGTGGAAGCGGATGATGGCAGAATTGTGGGTGCAGGGGCGAGTCGCGTGCGCTACAACAGAATCGGTGTGGACGCAGGTCACTATAAGATTGATAGTTTGACCGGGAAAATCCTTGTGCCGAGCGAAAAACAAAGGACTAATGGCAAATGGTGGATAGATGTTGAATTGAGTTGTCGTAGGGGTGGAACCACATGCGCTGACAGATGATGCGTATGATGAGGAGAAAGAGGATGAAGAACATAATGTTATATACAATTTGAGAATGACGATGATGAAGTAGATGAGGTTGAAAAGGGACAAGGGATGAAGATACTGACAACCATGATGAAGCAAGGAGGAGGAGGTTCGGAAAGGCAGCAACCGAATTTACCCAAATACCTTCTTGCTCGGCGGATCAACTCCTCTCGCAGTAGATGTCCGTCGCCCATGGAATATCCGCACAACAGTCAGCCCTCAACGGACGATCAGCCCACGAACCTCGCCACAGAGCCTGCCCACGAACCTCCTCGCCCAAAAAGTGACTCGGTCCACGCTACGCGACAACGGGTAGCTCACGAACTAAGCACCGGAAGATCGAAGACGGCGTCGGCTCCCCATGACCAACAATCACCGCCACTCTGTTCAGCATCGCACCACAAACCGGGTTCTGGTCTGCCCCACGATACAAGGAAACCAGTGGTGCTCGCTGGCATCACACCAGCACTACTCAGCCGAGTCGTCTCGCGACTCGGCTCTCAACTACAGCAGCAGCAATAGCAAGGTGGCAACGGCGACTACTGTCATACCGCCCACCCTAACCATAGACCTAGCCTAGCTAGTACTTAGGACATTGTACTTTCCTTATTACAGTTAACCCTTTGTGGTTCCTCGGGCTCAGCCCCTCTTTGCCGCCGCCATCAATCATCATCTTCCTCAATCTTCATCATTCAATCTTCATCGTTGCCTCGCTCCGCTTATCATCAATGCACAACTCGTCGCTTCCGTTTCACTTCAGCTCCTCACTTACATCATTACAATCAGACTGCCGTGTCTCACTAATTACATCAAGGACTTCACTCGCTGCTTCTACTGTGAACTACAAATAAGGTGTGGACTGCCTCATTGCCGCCTCTTATCAACTCCACAACGTGCAAACTATTCTTTCCGTTCAGAAGTCTTGTACCCAAGTGTCCTCCAGCAGTGCTCCATTGATATCTCTCTGTCGCTTGGCTGACGTCAGAACCGTCAGCTCTCCGCAGCTTCGCCAATCCTTCTCAAAGCTCGGTTGCAGTCATCCCTTTCGTCTCCGTCAGTCACTCCAAAATCCTGACATCTTCAACCACTTGTAGTGCATGAGGTTTCGCCCCTGTACCCACATCCTCATCAAGCTGCCACCCTTTTTAATCATCAACTGCTCGGGACAAGGATGTGCCCGGTCAAGCCACCAATCTTGCAGCGTCCTTCACCGACGCCAATTCACCTCTATAGCGCACGCGGCTTGCCCCTGCTCCTAGATTTCATTGACAACATCCGCTTTTATCATCAGTAATCACAAGCATCTGTGACGAGCACAAGAATCTGCATGAGCTAGCTGCCTGCTTCGCAGCAGCCTATACCCACGTCGGTAGCAGATTTCTCATGGCACATTGGCTTTCGCAAGTGGTTTTGCTCTTGTACCAACATTTCCCATCCGCCACTTATCTATTGTCTTGACCATCATCAGCTCGGCAAAAAAGGCCCCGTCCGGTTGAACCGCAAATCTCACGACAGCCTGCGCTCACGCCAATTCTCCTCCTCAGCGCCTGCGGCTTGTCCCTATGCCAAACATCCTTCCGCTCCTTCCATGGATTTTTGAACCGTTCTGTTACTCCTTCCACTCCTTCCATTCATCATCTGCCTTTGTTTCATCATCAGCTGTCACTAGAACCTCTGACCAGTATTTTCTCCAAGCTCAGAGCATAGATACCATGCCCAACATCTCGGCCCCTCTAGTCAAATATCCTCCTCTACCACACCAATACATCTTTAGCAACTCTGTTCTTGATGCCTATGGGGATTCTGAACGGCACCTGCTTCCAACAACACCTGGTAGCTAGCCTCCCCATCCCGACCATCTCCAGCCCAGGTCGTCCCAATGCGTTTACATGGTCAAGAAAACTGTGGGTGGTTGGACTCCAGCCATGAGAAATCAACCATGTAGACTGGAGTGAAGGTCGCACCTTCACTCTAGTCTATATTTAAGGATAAGTTGTCATAACTGGACTCCAACCACCCCCAACAAGCAACCCTGCAATTTGAGTTAGCTCAATCATGGAGAGGGTGATCAAAAACACTCCATGTCATATCCTTTAATACAACCTTCCACCCATACCTCCATGCGCATGTGAGAAATCTATATCAAATGTGGACGGACCTATAAGAAGCTTGTCTCTGCCATCTGCCTATCACCTGCACACCACCACCTTTTCCCATTGGCGCCCCACTCCTAATCGGGTTCCAGGGATTTTGATATTGCACACGAGGATCCTGGGCCCCACACTACAGCAGGGACTGCACTGACATTAGACAATGGTCCTCTCCAAAAACAGAACTGTCATCTACGCACCTTGTCGGTGTCCAGGGGGTTGTCACAAATAAGCTACCTCGACAAAGAGATTCCCCATTGTGAAGAGCGGTACCAAAATACCTCACCTCTCAATAAAGGTTCATCTCTATGGAGGAATCAAAAGCGACAAGAGCTCTCTATCATGCACGATTGTTGCACTAGATCCAAGTTGCTCAATCATCTCGTACACATCGCAGACGAGTCCAGCTAGCCAAGAAGTTGTTGCTTTCCATGGTTGTCTTTTTCTCTGTGAATAAACAGAGGATGTTCATTCCCTCCTAGTTAACCCATAACAGTCTTTTCATCATGTTTAACTTTGGTTATGTGGCTTTGCCACCATGTCATTGCTCTGCTTCCTTATCACTATTTCTTCTATAGCCATCCACTCCAACTCTCAGCTTTGCAACTCTTCGTTACGGTAGCCTTTCACCTTCACCCTCCCTCGGCTTCTCTTAGTGCATCATTCTTCCCGTCAACTCTACCTCTCTGCTCCACTGCAATCCATAACTCTCCAAGCACTAACTGTCTACATTAAAAGTGTGTATGTGTGGGTATGTCTGTATATATGTGTGTATATATGTATGTGTGTAACTATGTGTGTACATGTGTGTGTGTGTATATGGATATGTATGTGTGTGTCTGTGTGTCTCTCTCTCTCTCTCTGTGTGTGGGTGTACATATGTATATGTATGTGCATGCCTCTTTTCATGCATCCATGCATGGCTGCGTGTGTACGTGCATGCATGCATGTGTCTCTGCTTGTGTATGTACATGACTTTTTGTACATGTGCATGCGTGTATGTGCATGTGTACATGCATTTTGATGTGAGTGTGTGTGTGTGTGTGTTTGTGTCTATGAATGTGTGTGTGTGCATGTGTGTATAGGTATGTGTGTGTATGTGTGTGTGCATGTGTGTCTGTATGTATATATATACACACATATGTATGTGTATCTGTATGTGTATGTATGTGTGTGTATGCACGTGTCTGTCTGCGTACGTCACTACATGCGTGTATGCGGGTGTCCTGCATGTGTGGACGTACATGTGTGGATGTACATGTGTGTGTGTATGTATATATACGTGTGTGTATGTATATATGTGTTTATTGTGTGTGTGTTTGTGTATTTGTGCTTTTGCATGTGTGTGTGTGTGTGTTTTTTGTGTGTTTTTGCTTGTGTGTGTATGTGTGCATAGACGTGTATACATGTACGTATGTGTGTGTGTGTGTATTTTTATTTGTGTGTGTGTGTGTGTGTATTTGCATGGGTGGTCTTGTGCATGTGCATGTGCATGTGCGTGTGCTTGTGCATGCATGTGTATATTTGTATCTGCTTGTGCTTGTGCTTGTGCATGTGTGTATGTGTATGTGTATGTGTATGTGTATGTATGTGTGTGTATATGTAAGAGAGAGGGAAATAAAGAAAGAGCAATAGAGGGAGTGTATGTGTGTGTATATGTATGTGTGTTTGTGAGTATATATATTTGTGTGTTTATATTTGTGTGTGTGTATGTGTGTGAGTGCATGTATGTATGTATCTATGTGTATGTATGTGTATGTATGTATGTGTATGTATATGTATGTAAGAGTGCGTGTGTATGTATATGTGTGTGCATGCATGCGTAAATGCATGCCTGTTGGTGTGCGTGCATGAATTCATGCATGGATGCTTGCATCGGGCATACTTGCGTGAATATGTGTGTGTACACATGCATGCATGCTTACAGAAGCATGCGTTTCTCTCTCTCTCTTTGTCTCTCTGTCTCTCTCTATGTGTGTGTGCATGTGTGCGTATGTGCATGTTTGTGTCTGTATATGTGTGTGCATGTGTGTGTATGTGTATATATGTGTGTATGTCTGTGTGTGTATCTATGTGTGTATGCACGTGTATGTGTTTGTTTGTGTATGTTTGTATGATAGTATGTGTGTGTATGTGTGTCTATGTGTCTGTGTGTCTGTGAGCATCTAGATGTGTGTGTCTGTGTGTCTATCTCTGTGAATGAGTGTGTGCATGACTGCTTCTTTACATAACTGTTTGTGTGTGTGTGTGTGTGTATGTGTGTGTGTATGTGCTTCATGCATGTGTATTTGTGCCTGGCAGAGGTGTCTGTGTGTGTATGTATGTGTATGGTGTGTACGTATATATGTCCATGTGTGTCTATATGTCTGTATCTGTGTCTGTGTGTGTGTGTGAGTGCATGCGCATGTTTGTGGATGTGTTCTTATATGTGTGCATGCAGTGCATGTGTGTGTGTATATGTGTCTGTGTATATGTGTCTGTGTATGTGTGTGTGTATATGTGTGTCTGTATGAGTCTTGTTGTATGTATTTTTGTATGTGTATGTGTGTATGTGTGTATATTTACATGTGGGCGTGTGTCTGTGTGTGTGTATTTGTATGTGTGTGTATATGTGTGAGTGCGTGTGTCTGAATTGTGTTTTTTGTGTCTGTGTATGTCTTTGTATATGTGTACATGTATTTTTGTGTGTATTTGTGTACGTGTGTATGTGTGTGTGTATATATGTATGTTTTTGTGTGTGTATGTGTGTACATGTGTATGTGTGTATGTATATGTATGTGTGTGTATGTGTTTGTATGTATCTGTGTATGTGTGTCTCTGTGCGTGTATGTATGTGTGTATGTGTGTATATGCGTATGTGTGTGTATACACGTGCCTGTCTGCGTACAGCCTTTCATGCACGTGTGTGTGCATGCATGCATGTGTGCATGTACATGTGCATGTGGGTATGTGTGTGTGTATGTGCATGTGCATCTACGTGTGTATGTACTTGCATACATGCACGTGTGCGTGTGTGTGTGTATTTGTGAATGTGTTTACATGTGTGTGTACATGTACGTGTGCGTGTGCATGTGTGTGTATATTTATATGTGCTTGTGCTTGTACATGTGTGTATATGTATGCGTATGTTTCTATATGTGTGTGTGTATGTGTGTGTGTGTGTATATGTGTGTGTAAGACAGAGAGGGAAAGGGAGACAGAGAGAAAGTGAATATTTGTGTGTGTTTGTGTGTGTGTAGTTTTGTATGTGTGTGTGTGCGTGAGTACGTGTATCTCTCTCTCTGTCTCTGTCAGTGTATATGTGTGTAGAGAGGCGGTATGTATGTGTATGTGTGAGTGTGTGTGTGTATGTTATTTGCACACGTGTGCCTGCACATGCATGCATGTGCACATGCGTACATGCGTACGTGCATGCCGTTTACGTGCATGCATGAATCTTTGCGTGCAAGCTTGTGTCTAGCATACGTGTGGGAATGAGTGCATGCGCACAAGCATGCATGCGTACAGAAGCATGCGTTTCTATATTTTGTATGTTTGTGTGTGTGTGTATCTAAGTGTGTGTGCATGTATGTGTGTATATTTGTGTGTGTATATATGTATGCATGTATGTTTGTCTACATGTGTGTTTATATGTGTGTATGTTTATGTACATTTGTGTGTTTTTTGTTTGTGTATTTTTGTGTGTGTATATGTATAGTTTTGTGCATGAGTATGTGCATATGTGTATGTAGGTGTGTGAGAGTGTGTGCATGCATTTGAGTGTGTGTGTGCATGTAAGTATGTGTATCTCATAGTGTATGTGTATGTTAGTTTGTGTTTGTGTGTGTGTGTGTTTTCATATGCTTGTGTGTGTATGTGTGTGTGTATATGTGTCTGTTGGTCTGTGTATGCGTATACGAGTATGTGAGTGTGTGTGTGTGTGTATGTGTGTGTATCTCAATGTGCCTCTTTGTGTGTGTGTCTGTGTGTCTGTGTGTATATGTGTGTGCATGTGTGCATGAATGACTGCTTGTTTTGGTGTCTGTGTGTATGTATGCATGTATGTGTGTGTATGTGTGTGTAT
>SZWC01000072.1:208974-267756 GCA_023375785.1 Penium margaritaceum
TTGTGTTTGTATATGTATATTTTTGTGCATGAGTATGTGCATATGTGTATGTAGGTGTGTGAGAGTGTGTGCATGCATTTGAGTGTGTGTGTGCATGCAAGTATGTGTATCTCAGAGTGTATGTGTATGTTAGTTAGTTTGTGTGTGTGTGTGTGTGTGCTTTCATATGCTTGTGTGTGTATGTGTGTGTGTATATGTGTCTGTTGGTCTGTGTATGCGTATACGAGTATGTGAGTGTGTGTGTGTGTATGTGTGTGTATCTCAATGTGCCTCTTTGTGTGTGTGTCTGTGTGTCTGTGTGTATATGTGTGTGCATGTGTGCATGAATGACTGCTTGTTTTGGTGTCTGTGTGTATGTATGCATGTATGTGTGTGTATGTGTGTGTGTATGTATATATGTATTTGTGTATGTGTGTGTGCATGCTTCGTACATGTATGCTTATGCATGGCATAGGTGTGTATACATGTGTATGTATATGTGTGTATGTGTGTGTGTGTGTGTGTCTGTGCATAAGTGTTTACATGTGTCTGTGTGTATGTGTATGTGTGAGTGTATGTATGTGTGTGTATGTATTTTTTCTTGTGTGTATGTATGTGTATATCCCTGTGTGTCTATGAGTATATGCGTGTGTGTGTGAGTATATGTATGTGTGTCAGTGTATTTATGTCTGTGTTTGTGTGTTATTTTAGAGTGCTTGCGTATGTCTTTTGATGTGTGCTTGTCTGTGTGTATGCAGAACATGAGTGTATATGTGTGTGTACATGTGCGTGTGTATATGTGTGTGTGTGTGTATTTGTGAGTGTGCATGTATGTGTATGTTTGTATATTTGTATGTATACATGTGTGTGTATGTGTGTGTGCATGTGTATGTGTATGTATATGTATATGTGTGTGTGTTTATGTGTGTGTGTGTATGTGTGTATGTCTGTGTGTGTGTGTGTATCTTTGTGTATCTCTACGTGTGTGTCGCTTTGTGTTTGTGTGACTATCTGTGTGCATTGTTTTGTGCATGAAAACTAGTTTGTATTCCTGGTTACGTGTGTGTATTTTTGTGTATGCATGTGTGTGTGTGTATGCTTCATGCATGTGTGTGTTTGACTTGCATAGGTATGTGTGTATGCGTGTGTGTGTTTTGGTATCTGTATGTATGTGTGTATGTGTTTGTGTATGTGTGTATGTGTGTGTTTGTGTGTATTTGTGTATGTTTATGTGTGTATGTATGTGTGTGGGTGTGTGTGAATGTGTGTGTTTGAGTACTTGTGTGTATATGTGGAGGTGTACTTTCTTGTGTGCATGCAGTGCATGTGTGTGTGTATGTGTGTGTGTGTATGTATACCTCCGTGTGTGCATCCGTGCATGCATGTGTGTGTCCATGTATATGTGCATGTGCATGTATGTCTGTTTTTGTGTATATGCACATATTTTTATGCATGTGCATGCACACATGCACATATGGGAGTGTGTTTGTGTGTGTGTATATGAGTTTGTATGTGTGTGTATGTGTGTATGTGTGTGTGTATAGTTGTGTGTTTATATGTATATGTGTGTTTGTGTATCTCTGTGTGCCTCTTTGTGTATGTGTCCGTATGTTCGTGTATGTACATGTGTGGATCTGTGTGTGAATGACTGTTTGTTTTTATGTTTGTTTAGAGGTGTGTGTGTGTATGTGTGTATGTGTATGTGTGTATGTATGTGTGAGTGTTTGTATGTGTGTATGTATGTGTGTGTGTGTATATGTGTGTTTGTGTATATGTGTGTGTATGAGCGTATGTGTGTGTGTATTGTCAGAAGAATGGAGCAAGTAGGATAAGTGATGGTAGAAGCATGTAAAAGAAGTGGCATGTATAGAAATAAGGAGAAGAGTTGTCGGAAGGTGGGAATTAGTCAGAGAGCGAGAATTAACAGGTTGCAACAAAGCGAGTAGAGTGGTCGGGTAGACTGGAGTGTGATGAGAGAAGGCCGAAAGCGGAAGCGAAGAGTTGATGGACGAGGCAAGATGAATAGAGGAGCAAAAGTGAAGGAGCAAATAAATGTGAAGGCTAAGATTGGTTGGCGAGGAATGAATGACCGATAAGCTAGTTGAGCTGAGACACGGTTGCAAAGTCAAACAGAAAAAGGAATGAATGGTCTGGTTAACTTTGAGGGAATGAACATCCTTGGTAATATACAGAAGAATAGGATAGAAAAGGCAAAGCAATGGCTTCTTTCGTTTGGCCAGATGCGTTTGTGATGTGGTCGCAATTATTAGGGGTCGCTTGCCTATATGTCCTCCATTGTGACACACAATCCGTTGGCAAGGTAGCTTGTTGTTGGTTCGGTGTGGAACCTCAACCTTTTTCAGAGCTCGGGTTATTTGAGGAAATATGTCAGTATTGACTTTGTCTTCAACAGTATGACAGCCCCCGTCAAGTCAACACTGGAGAGGACGTGATGCACAGGTCAAGTACATGGATTGTCACGCCTTTGAGAATCCTTCGCATGGTTACTACATGAGTGGGTGAAGGGAGAGATGAGTGGTGAGGATGAGTACGTACTTCAGAAATGGTACTACCCAGTCTGTATCAAGAAGGGATATTGAATTGAGGAGACCAAGGATATTGAACTTGGGAAATTCAAGTCTCCCCAGATTGAGCAGAACGTTTATCCTTGACTCATGATAGTTTGTAGAACTATCTCTATTTCTGTGCAGTTGGGGGGGGGAATCCTGTAGGCACTCTAGGAGATGAGTAATAATGTCAAGCAATGCCCTGCTAGGTGTGGACAGTCAATGAAGTAGATTGGCTTCATTCATAAATGAACACAAAGAAGGACAGTGGCTTTGTTATTACTCATGATCTGCTCCAGTGTAGGGAGTGCTGAGAGGAAGTGTTGATTCATTAAGGCCTCATGGGGAGATGACCTTGATGAGGATGTTGTTTTAAGAGGATACCACTGAGATATTATTCTCCAAGATATTGTCCCTCCAAGTATGATGGTGCTGATGATGGGATGGTGATGGTGCCAGATGCTGGGGATGCAGGAGTGGAGGGCGCTGTCACAACACCATGCTCAAAGAGGGCTCCGCCACATCAAAATCTCAGAATCCAAGAGGAGTGTAGGGAGGCGCGGTGATTGAGGCGGTCCAAATCATGGCTATAGCGGCTTGTTCCACCGGTTAGCTTGATCAAGCAGGGAGAAGGGTGGTATTTGGCTCCAATGGTATTTGACCATACCTAAGGTGACTGGCTTTGGCTACAAGTGCTAGTACTGATGGAGGAGAGATGTGGTTGTTTCACCCACGTACGGGACGAGATACTCAGGAAGGAGAAGCATTGACCTTTGCTTGAGAAGTAGCGTGTATCCCAGTTTGCTCAAGCGCGACGATGAGGAAGACTAGTGATGTCTGATGCTCTGTTAAGAGGGAGTCCAACGGTTGCTCAAAAGTGACATGGATACAGGTTACCGCAAGATTTGCGGTTTTATTGGGTACATCCAATATGCCTGTGCGAAGGGAGGATGATGATGGAATGGCAGAATCTTGGCTAAAGATATTTGAGCACATGGGTGGAACCACTTGCGTTGATGATGGATCAGTGTGGGTGCAGACCGCCACGAGAATGATGGTTCTGCCGGGTTACTCCAGGTGCTAAGCGGAGGATGATGAAATTAGATGCTTGCGGAGGACTGACAAACTAGCGTATGGGCAAACCACATGCGTAGTTAAAGTAGATGAGGGCTGATGCGGTAAGGGGAAGGCAAAGCCAACAGGTTGCAAGAAATATGCTACAAGCATATGTATAGGCTACTCTAAAACAGGCAAAAAGCTCATGCAGATCCATGTGTTGGCCACATATGCTAATCATTGCTGAAGTTGAGGTGGAAGCGGATGATGGCAGAATTGTGGGTGCAGGGGCGAGTCGCGTGCGCTACAACAGAATTGGTGTGGACGCAGGTCACTATAAGATTGATAGTTTGACCGGGAAAATCCTTGTGCCGATTGAATAACAAAGGACTAATGGCAAATGGTGGATAGATGTTGAATTGAGAGGTCGTAGGGGTGGAACCACATGCGCTGACAGATGATGCGTATGATGGGGAGAAAGAGGATGAAGAACATAATGTTATATACAATTTGAGAATGACGATGATGAAGCAGATAAGGTTGAAAAGGGTCAAGGGATGAAGATACTAACAACCATGATGAAGCAAGGAGGAGGATGCAGAACTAGCCGATGTTTGATGAGGTAGATGTGCGGTGGAGGACAAAAGAGGAGAATACTGGAGCTGGGGCTAATGAGCGAGAAGGCGACAGATTGAGAGGAGTAGATAATGAAGAAGAAGGAGACGTGAAGAAGGACTAATGTGGCAGGAAGGTCCTTCAATGTTAGGAGAGTGACGGCTTGTGTCCCTAAGTGACCCAAAACTGACGGACACGAAGACGGGAGGTGTTCGATATCGTATGAGCGAGAGGAACTCTACTGCAATGAGAGTGGTCTGAGAGAAGCAGAGATCCATGCTGAAGTGAGGAGAGTGAGAGTTTGTTCCCATGTTGGCTTGAGACTGACGAGTAGGAAGACCGGTGGTGTCCGATGTCCTGACGACAGACAGAGCTCTGTTACTGCTGAGGACGAGAGGAGGCAATGCAAGAGGAAGGCTTGAGAATATGGTATAGAGCAAGGAAAAGAAGATGAAAGACAATGAGGCTAATGCTCATGGAGGACATGAAGCAGGCAAGGACAACTGTGGTGGCCGGGGAGGATAAGATGGAGAAGGTGCTCCTAAAGATGGAGGCGGTGATGGAGACATGACCGTACCACTCGGTCACACAGATCGTCATAGGTGGTAAGGACGAGATGCAGGCAAGTAGAATCTGCAATACAGTGGTTAGTGAAAGGTAATACAGGTTGATATGAGAAGGAAGTGAAAATAGCAGGAAGCTTCAAAGAAGTTGGCAGCAGAGGACGACTAAAGAGCTTCTTGCAACTGACGGTGGTTGAAGAATCCAGGGATATTCACAAATTTGCCACGTACATAAGCATGAATGCAGGGCTTGGTCTTGTCGGTTGGTCGCCACAATGTGCGAGGCCATTGGGATGACACTTCTGATACCAGCTACTGATGAAGCTTGAAAGGTGCGGGACGACGGTAGTTGCAGTGGAGAAATGATGACATGATTAGGAAGAACCAGGCGATATCAGCTGAAGCTCTGATACTATGTTAGAAGAATGGAGCAAGCAGGATGAGTGACGGCAAAAGCATGTAGGAGTGACGTATGCAGACGTAATGCAAAGAGTTGTTGAAAGATGGAAATTTGTCGGAGAATGATAAGCATATTCAAGTGAAGTGAGTGGAATCCTGAGGTAGACGGAAGTGTGGTAAGAGAAGGTCAAAGATAGGAGCAAAGAGTTGATGGAAGAGGCAGAATGAACATAGGAGTAAACGTGAAGGAACGAAGAGGTGCAAAGGCTAGGATTGGATGGTGAGGAATGAATCAACAAATTGTGAGTAGAGTTCAGACTCGGTGCCAAAGTCGCGCAACCAAAGGAGAACAGGAAATAGAACGACGGTTCTGGTTAACTTCGAGTGAAAGAACATCCTTGGTAGTATACAATAGAACAGAATAAAAGGGGTAAAGCAACGGCATCTTCCTGCTAGCCGGATGCATTTGCAACGTGATCAGAGTCATTAAGGGTGCCTCACCTCTGCGTCCTCGATCGTGACTGAAAATCTGTTGGCGAGGTGGCTCGTTGTTGGTTCACTACGGAATCTAAAAATTATTCAGAGCTCGGAATATCCGAGGAATTATGTCGATACTGAATTTGTCTTCAATACTATGATACATACAGTATGTGTGTGTGTATGTATGAGTGTGTGTATGTGTATGTGTGACAGGAATTTTCTATGTGTGGATGTGTACTTGCCTATGTGCATGCACTATATGTGTGTGTATGTGTGTATGTGTGTATGTGTATGTGTATGTGTATGTGTGTGTATGTGTGTGTGAGTGTGTGTTTGTGGGTATGTATGTGTCTGTATGTATTTGTATGTGTGCGTGTATGTGTGTGTGCATGTGTATGTATGTGTGTATGTGTATGTGTATGTGTATATGTATGTGTGTAACTTTGTATGCCTCTATGTGTGTGTGTCTGAATCTCTGTGTGTCTATATGTACACATGCGTGTATACATGACTACTAGTTTTCATGCATGTTTATGTCCATATGTATGTGTGTATGTTTTTTGTGTGTGTGTGTATGTGTCATTCATGCATGTGTGTATGTACTTAGCATAGGTGTGTACATGTGTATGTGTGTGTGTGTATTTGTATATGTCTGTCTGTGTTTTTGTATATGGGTGTGTCTGTTTTTGTATGTTTGTGTATGTCTGTGTATGTATTTATGTGTGTGTATGTACGAATATATTTGTGTGTGTATGTTTTTAAGATTTCTTGTGTGTGTGTGTGGATGTGTATATGCCTGTGTGCATATAGTACATGTGTGTGTATGTGTATTTTTTGTGTATGTATGTTTGTGTGCGTTCATGTGTGTGTGTGCGTGTGTATGTATGTACAACCGCATGTGTGCATCCGTGCATGCATGCATGTGTGCATACGTATGTGTATGTACATGTGTGTTTGTACATGTGTGTACTTGTGTTAATATGTATGTGCATACGTACATGCACATATGTAGGTGCCTTTACATGTGTGTGTGTGTATGGGTATATGGGTGCGTATGTGTGTGTGCATGTGTGCATCTTTGTGTGTGTGTTTGTGTTTGTGTATGTGTACATGTACACACAAGCATATTTGCATGTCCGTGTATGCTCATCTGCATGTGTATGTGTGTATGTGTGTTTGTGTCTGTACGTATGTGTATGTGTGTGTGTGCATGTGTGTGTGTATGTATGTCTATGTGTATATATTTGTGTTTGTGAATGAGTGAGTATATGTGTGTGTATATGTGTGTCTGTGTGTATCTGTGTATTTTGTTTGTGTGTGTTCATGTGTGTATATGTGTGTGTATGTATGTGTGTATTTGTATGTTTGTGTGTACGTATTTGTGTGTGTGGGTATGAGTGTGTGTGTGTGTATAGTTGTGTATGTTTGTATATATTTGTGTATGTGTTTGTGTGTTTTTATGTGTGTGTGGATGTGTCTGTGTGTATTAGAGTGCTTGTTTGTGTATATGGATGTGCGCATGCCTGCGTGCATGCAGAGCATGTGTGTGTATGTATGTGTGTGTGTGTTTGTGTGTATGTATTTGGGTGTATATGTATGTATGTGTTCGTATATATGTGTGTGCACCTGCGTGTGTGTATTTGTACATGCATGTGTATGTACGTGTGTGTGTGCATGTGCATGTACGTGTATGTGTGTGTGTGTATGCATGTGTTTATATGCATGTGCATGCGTACATGCGCATACGCGAGTGCATTTATGTATGTTGGTGTGTGTGTTTGTATGTGTGTGTGTGCATGTAAGTGTGTGTGTATATGTGTGTATGTGTGTGTATGTGTTTGTGTATATATGTGTGTATTTATGTGTGTGTATCTGTGTGTATCTCTGTGTGTCTCTTTGTATTTGTATCTTTGTGTTTATGTGTCTATTGGTGTGTATGCGTATGTGAATGACTACCAGATATAATGTCTGTTTACATGTGTTTGTGTGTTTGTATACGTGTCGTATATGTGTACCCATGTATACATGCTTCATGTATGTGTGCTTGTGAGTGACATAGGTGTGTGTGTGCATGTGTGTGTATGTATGAGTGTATGTGTGTGTGTATGTGTATGTTTTGTATATGTGTGTATGCGTATTTCTGTGTGTGTAAATGAATGTGTGTGTATCTATGTGTCTGTGTGAGTGTGTGAGTATGTGTGTGTATGTATGTGACATTGCTTCCGTGTGTGTGTGTGGATGTGTGCTTGCCCGTGTGCATTTAGTGCATGAGTGTGTATGTGTGTGTGAGTATGTGTACTTTATATAGCATATGTATGTATGTTATCCCTAAAGTTTCCGCATCCCTTTTTTGCCTCTAACTTGTTGCTGATACGCTACTATCAAGGACTACCACCCCTTGACAGTTGTACCCCTGTCGCAGATCTGGCCCTACTTCTATGCCAATCCTGCGAGAGCTTCTCCGTGGAGTGGTATGTCGCTCAGCCTTATACCTGCTCCTACCTTATTGCTTATGCGGATGGACTCCTGCCGCCTTTTTGCTCCTTCCTGACAATGTCCTGCTGGGTATCGCACAACCAATCCACCAGGGTCCTTTGCGAGTTCGGCCTGCCTTTGGCCTTCTCCCGCGGACCGCATCCTTTCATTTAGGTCACATTGGTAATACATAACTCTATTTATAAACGCATGGGTACCTAGCCTGGATTATACTTATTGTGCATGTGTTCTTCTAGTCCTAGTCCTCACGTAACTTGTAGTATCTACGAGATAAAACCTCCGACGAGACACATAGGAAAGTGGTAGTAAGATGAATAGCAGGGATGGATGCTCACATCTAGTTACCTTGTACATCCGGCCCTCTTCTACCTTGTTCTCATGTCAGCCACTTCATTTTCACATGTTAGAGCTCCACTAAGCCCTCCCTGGCTCTAGGACGACTCTACAAAACTCCTTAAGTAACTCCTCGGCCAGCACAAGCGCACACACAAACATGGGTGAAGTTCCACGGATCACTCAAGTCACTTGTGGAAAAGAGATTACAAGGGGGCAATAGGACGGCAAGTGATAGTGATAGTTGGAAACTTTGTTGTATGTATTCATGCCAAGGATACATAAACTGCCTAACTATTGTTTACAGCACACCTGGAATACTACGCGGGTCTCCACGTGGGCATGTCGCACTTGTTGGATCTAAAGGAGAGAGGGAGCCTTGGAGCAGCGAGCATGTGGGACTGAAAGGGCATCACTTGTGCTGAAGAATGGTTGTTGAATCACTCAAAACAATGGAGTACATATATAGCTAGAGCTTGGGCATGTCAGCTCTCTCACAAGCCACACCACTTAGCCATGGAGACAAAGGCTCACACATTAGAGTGCATAATCTCACAAAAGAGAGGAAATCAGCCTAACAATCAGGCTGACCGCTCACACACGACCTAGAGAGCTAGACTCCAAGTGGTTGCAACCCACAATCCCATGGAGAATCGCCATGTGTCCTTCGCTAGCATACAAGGATCTCACCTCACCTAAAAAGTAAGGAAAGGTACCTTTTGTTATGTTATGTGTATGCCCCTGGTCCAATCAGCGGAAGATTTAGACTAGGTTTGTATTGCGCTTGTAACACATGTCCCCCAGCGACACGAAGAGAGGCTGAGAGAGACAAGACATGCACTGCTCATCCTTGTGGAGTAAGTCCCCTTGGTCTACTCCTGGTAGTCTACCTGGTGCATGCTCCTTAGGACAACTTCCTACAGCCTAGTGGGTGAAGGCGCCGTCTCGCAGGCGACAGGTTCGGGGTCGAATCCCGCCAGGACTAAATTTTCTTTGTGACTAAAAAGGGCCAAGGAAGCTTCCTAGAATCCTCTTAGGTCCAAGGTGGATCAAGCGCCACTTGGCGGTCACAGAGGGTGCCATGTCATCAAAGCTGATGACACTGTCTAGATTGGCCTTGGGGGGAGGCCCCTCCAAGGAGCAACTGGGAGCACTGACCAGAGACTATATAAGGCCTGTCATTTGCATGTGATTACATCATCATCTCTTACTCTTGAGACTTGGGAGAAAACTAATCCCTTGTTGGCCACCAAGAAAGAGGGTAAAGAACAAGTGCAAGTGCACACTTTGGTGTGTAGCATTGCCAGTTTGGTAAGAGTTTGGAACACTCTCTGGTCACGGTTGGGCCAAGTGAGTGAAACTTTCACTGTGGAAACACCACTCCGTGGTTGATCTCTACCTTGGTTGAAATACGAAGGGCGGTCGGCAGTTTGCCTGTCGGCGCCGTTTACTCTAGACTGTGGCAAAGTGCGGAGTGACAAACGGTTATGGGTCCACACTGATCAGGAAACTTGGTTCTTTGTACCACCGCTCAGTTCACGTGGCAGGTACCTCCGCAGCAGACAAAACACCACTGCTCCATCTGCTTCATCATCAGTCCACTTTGAACCAAGGTACGCATTGTGAAAGACCGGACGCGGGCTGGACCCGTGGTCCACTTTTGCTCTCCACGGACAAGGAACGAGGATACGCTCTGCCATTGTTGGTATGACCCTCGAGTCCTAAGCGGGTTACGCTCTGCCCTTGTGGGTACGACCCTGTGTTTGTGGGAGAACTTCCTCCACAATAGCTAGGAGACCATCGGCTAGAGGGGTATGCAACGGACTGCACCTTGAAAAACTGTAGCAGTCATCAGCCTCATCAGCCTACTTCGTGTTGGAAAGAGAGCCATCCAGCTCAGTTTTAGGTCCACAGGAGCAAGTTCCAGGAAGATACCAGATGCATGCTCTGATCGCCAATCCGACTTCAATATTAGAAATATCAGGTGGCAATTTGTCTACGGTCCAAGTTTCAGGCGGATCCATCTGTCCGATTGGGGGATATGAATTTTCGAAGTTTCCAGGGTCATGGACCGCCGATATCTGGGTGACCATGGGTGACGGCTCCATGCCTTAGCCTGAGAAAAGAAAAAGGCAAGAGGTGCAGGGTCAAGACCTGATGGGAGAAATATCCAAAAAGGTCCTTGGTCTTAGGATTGCCTTACCAGAGTGTGCTGAGTACGATAAAGGTACCTCTCCTTACTTTTTAGGTGAGGTGAGATACTAATGTGCTAGCCATGGACACATGGCGATTCTCCATGGGTTTGTGGGTGATGTTACCACTAGGAGTGTGCCATGAGAGCATTCTCTAGCTCTCTAGGTCGTGTGTGACTGGTTAGCCTGATTGTTAGGCTGATTTCCTCCCTTGTGTGAGATTGTGGACTCTAGTGAGTGAGCCTTAGCCTCCATGGCTAAGTGGTGTGGCTTGTGAGAGGGCTGACTTGCCCAAGCTCTAGCTCTATATGTATTCCATCATTTTGAGTGATTCAATAACCATTCTTCAGCACAACGGATGCCCTTTCAGTCCCACATCCTCGCTGCTCCAAGACTCCCTCTCTCGTCCACATCCAATATTTGGTATCAGAGCTAGATTCTGCCAGATTCAGTTAGTACAGGCCGTCACTTTGAGAGTGATGGGTTAAGGTCAAACCCTTGACCAAATTTGACAATCGACCACTAGATCTTCAATTTCGCAAGACAAGCTTTCGAACGAGCCCAAGATCGCAAAGATCCAACTGTCGGATTGAGAGTTATGCTCAAAACGAGGGCGGCCAGGTCTACACTCTTCTCTATGAGTAAGACTGTCGCCTTGTGATGACCATAACTCTCTCCTTTCTTTGTCCAATTTAAATAGTGGCACATGCGAATTGTAGTATTTTTCCTGAGCTTTCCATTGGCACAAAAATATTTGCATTCAATCGATTCCTTTGTGAGAAACGCCGTTTACAAGCTGGCTGGTCTGAGTTGGAGTAGGAGCAGAAGCATACCCTGTTTTCAAGAGGGCATATCTTTCAAAAACCCCTTTTGATGACCCTATTTTATGGGTCGATCTGAAATTTTTTAGCTGAATTTTCCAGTGGTGAGCTACATGTTTCCAAATTCCCAGTGTGCTCCCATCTACAATCCATTGTCTGTCAGACAGATTTCTGGCAGAAGCAGCAGCAGAAGCAGGAGTAGCGCCGCCATCCAAGGGCAGCACTCAGCATCACCAAGGCTCAAAATGGCATCAGCTGGCGTTGTGACAGCAGCCCAGCCTTTGGAGAGGCTGGAGGGATGCGCCAACTTCACATTTTAGAAGATCCGTACCCGCCTCCTTTCGGAGGAGAGGGGCTTGTGGGAGGTGGTGAGCGGCGACGAGCCGGCTCCAGTTCCACGGGCAAAAGGCATCACCGCAACGCAGGTGGTGGCGGGGAAGACACCTCAAAAGGGTGCAGCTCATGCGGGATCTTCTGCAGCTGTACTAGGGACGTATGAGGAGTGGAAGAAGAAGGACAGGCAGGCCTAAAGGTTGCTTGTCAACACCATCTCCAACCCGCATCTTCAGTACGTAAGTGACAAGGCTACTGCAAAGGAGGGGTGGGACACGTTGTGCAAGAAGTATGAGAGCAAGGATCCTGCAGTCCTCATGCTTTTGGAGGAAAAGATGATGGCGCTGAAAATGCAAGGTGGTGAAGGGATGGAGGCGTACTTGGACAGCGCAAAAGAGATGGCAAAGTAGCTGAGAGCGGCCGGCAACCCTGTGGAAGAGACGCGCTTCATCCTCCTCTTGCTGAGGGGACACCCAACCAGCTACGACACGGTGCAAGAGACGCTGGAGTGCCAGCCAACTCTCGACCTCCACTTCATCTGCACACAACTGGTGCTGGTGGAATTGCATCGCAATGAAGCAAAGCGCAATGGCGGTGGCAGCAGTGAAGTACCTTTTGTGGCCACGAGCTCACGCAACCAGCAGCAACAGCAGTAGTCTGGGCAGCAGAGAGGCAAAAAGAAAGGCAAATGCCACTACTGCCAGAAAGAGGGACACTACAAAAAGAAATGTTTCAAGCTCAAGAGGGACAAGAAGGAGCAGCAGTAGCAGCAGTCATCGCAGCAGCAACAGCAAAAGCAGGAGCAGCAGCAGCAGTAGCAGCAGTCACAACAGCGTCAGCAGCAGCAGCAGCAGCAAAACCAGGCTGGTGTGCGCTACTTTGGCAACATGAATGTGGCCAAGGTGCTACACGAACGTCTCTTCATGGCGAAGTCTAACATGTCGCAGGTGGAGAAGGTGAATCTCGCATGGTACAAGGACTCAGGGTGTACCAAGAGCCTCACACATTACAAGGAGTGGTTTACGCAGCTACTGTCCATCCCTCCCCATCCTATCGCTATGGGTGATGATCGGGTGGTATGTGCTGAGGGGATTGGGATTGTGGAGATGCGGTTGGAGACCCCACGTGGCATTGAAGTGGAACTTTTCCATGGCGTGCTGTATGTACCTGATGTTGCATTCAACCTCCTCTCAGTCTCCTCTCTTACAAACACAAGACTACGCGTCGTCTTTGATGATGACTATGGCTACATCCTCAACAAGGATACTGGAGAGGAGTTGGCAACGTCGGTGAAGGAGGGAGACATGTACCGCCTGGTAGGGGTGACCAAGATCCCGCGTGAGCAGAGTCTTGCAACAGTGGTGCAGGCGACAGATGGCGAGATCTGGCATACGCGCTACGGCCACATCAGCATGGGCGCCTTGCAGCATCTTCAAGCAAAGCAGATGGTGCTTGACCTGCCTACCATCTCTTAATTTGAGCAGCAGTTGTGCATCGGCTGTTTGGAGGGGAAGCAGTACGGGGAGGCGTTCTCTTGAGCAGGGGAGCGTGCGAAGGAGGTGTTGGAGCTGGTCCACACGGACTTGTGCGGACTGATGCAGTCCTAGAGCTTTGGAGGCTCTAGATATTTCCTGACCTTCATTGATGATTTCAGCCGTTACACTGCTGTGTACTTCCTTCCTTCCAAGGACCTGTGCTTTGACAGGTTCAAGGAGTTCAAGGCCATGGTGGAGAACCAGACTGGCAAGAAGATCAAAGCATTGCACAACGATCGCGGTGGAGAGTACCCGAGCAAGGAGTTCCAGGACTACCTCGCCGCAGCTGGCATCAAGGCGCAGCCTAACGCGCCGTACTCGACGCAGCAGAACGGTGTAGCAGAAAGCGCCAACTACACCATCGTTGAGTCATCGCGCTCCATGCTGCAGGCGGCTTGGATGACCTATGTCTTCGGGGCCGAAGCCGTGAGCACTGCGGTCTATATTAAGAATCGCAGTCCAACTAAGGCGCGGGAGCAGATGACGCCGTACGAGGCGTGGTTTGGCAAGAAGCCGAGTGTGGGTCATCTCCGAGCATTTGGCAGCCTGGCGCACATGCACGTGTCCAAGGAGAAGCGACAGAAATGGGACGCAAAGAGTGCGCAGATGCTGATGATTGGCTACGACGTGGCAAGCAAGGCATATCGCCTCTACGAGAGGGATACAGGCCACGTCATCATCTCCAGGGATGTCGTCTTCAATGAAAGCAACGTCATTGGCACCAACATTGTCTGTGAAGAGGCAGCAGAACCAACAGTTGACGAGGCAGTGGGAGCAGAAATCCTTCCTGACCTAGTCTCTCCCGATCCTTCCTCTACTGTGACAGTGGGAGAATCACTCTACTCTCCCGTGTCTGATGCAGCAGATACAGCAGCCTCATCGGCAGAAGCAGAGGAGGGGGATATAGTACCACTAGCAGCAGCAGTTGTGACAGCAGCACCGCACCAGCCGCCCGCTAACGCTCCAGCACCAGGTCCCAGGTACCCTCTCAGGGTGCGTTACAAGCCTGGTAAACGCGGCTATTTCTGGATGCTGCACAAACCAGCACAGATGAACGTCGCAGTTGCAGCACATTCAGATGAGCCAATGTCATACAAGGAGGCCATGGCTGCACCAGATGCAGCAAATTTGGCGCAAGCCGTGCAGCAGGAGATATAGTCGCAGCAGGACAACGGCACGTTGGAGCTGAGTGAGCGTGCATCTGGACGCAAGGTGATCAAGTGGAAGTGGGTGTTCAAGAAGAAGCGGGGAGCAGATGGCAACCTAGAAAAGTACAAGGCGAGGCTGGTCGCCAAGGGCTACTCGCAGCAGGAGGGCATCGACTACACAGAAACCTTCGCCCCTATTACAAAGTTTGCCTTTGTGCGCACGCTCCTCTCCTATGCAGCAGCTGAGGACTTCGAGGTTCACCACATGGATGTCAAGACGGCATTCTTGAATGGTGACTTAGAGGAGGAGATCTACATAGAGAAGGCAGAGGGGTTCGTCATGGATGCCCAGGAACACATGGTTTGCAAGCTGCAGAAGTCGCTATACGGCCTCAAGCAAGCGTCGCGTGCTTGGAATCAGAAGTTGGATGCGGCGCTGCAATGCATGGGGTTTGAGCGCAGCAAGTGTGACTACAGCGTGTATCGCTGGCAGCATGAGCATGAGATCCTCATCATTATTGTCTATGTGGATGACATGCTCCTCTTTTCCAACAGCATGTCTGCACTGTTGGAGTTCAAGGAGGCCATGCAGGAGCGCTTCCAGATGTCTGATCTCGGGGAGGCGTCATACTTCCTCGGCATCCAGATCACGCGTGACTGCTAAGAGTGATACCAAGTCCAGGAGACTCGGCTTGGCAGAATCGGGATTCTGAGTCCCGACTCGTACTCGCAAGACGAGTCTGCCATTGAGCCTGGACTCAGACTCGCAAGTCTGGTCTTGAATCCATGACGTTCTAAAATTGTCCATAAACGCAATAGATGGCATCACGTTATGAGGCAATCTGACCTAGAACAGGATATAAATGGATGAAACATGGCAATAGAATGCATGCCTGGAAGAAAGAATGGGACAAAAGCTCCAACATTGCTGTGTTGTAGTCCAGGACTCGCGAGTCCAAGTCCCATTGGACTCGCGAGTCTTGGACTCGCGAGTCCTGGACTCGGACTCGCAAGTCCAAGTCCAGGACTGGACTCGGACTCGCAAGTCCGAGTCCAAAGCTAGACTCGGGATTTCGGATTCGGTATCACCCGTAGTGACCGCAAATCACGCTCTCTCTCGCTACAGCAGAGTCGCTACATCAAGGACATCCTGCAGCGGCTCGGCATGGTGGAGGCCAAGTCCATGGGCACGCCGCTGGAGACGCGGCAGTACCTCGTGAGCATCAGTGGAGAAGCAGATGCAGCTGAGCGGCAGAAGTACCACAGTGCCGTCGGCAGTCTTATGTACCTGATGGTGGCAACCAGGCCCGACCTTGCACAGGCTGTGAGCGCTGTGAGCCAGCACGTGGCTAGTCCCGGACCGGAGGACCAGAAGGTCGTGAAGCGGATCTTCCGCTTCCTTGCTGGAACCATCAACATCGGCATCACCTACAACGGCAATGACAACAACATCATTGGCTATACAGATGCAGATTGGGCTTCAAACCCTGAGACCTGCAAGTCCATCTCTGAACATGTGTTTCTCATGAATGGAGGTGCCATCAGCTGGTGCAGTAAGCGGCAGGTGGTCGTGGCCACCTCAAGCATTGAACCTGAGTACATCTCTCTCAGCTTTGGAGCCAAGGAAGCAGTTTGGCTCCAGCGTCTCATGGCGGAGATGAGTGGGAGTACAGCAGTTCAAGTTCCTGTGCGCATCGACAACCAGATCGCAATTACACTCGCCAATAATCCCGAACACCATACTCGCACCAAGCACATTGACATTGCCTATCACTTCATCAGGCACATGGTGCAAGAGGGTGCTATCAAGCTGGAGTTCACTCCAACCAGCAACCAGGTCGCAGATTTCTGCACCAAGCCAGTGACCCGCGAGAAGCAGCAGTTCTGCATGAAGGCATGAAGACTCAGTCCACTCTGACTACGGCAAAGTGGGAGATTGTTGGAAAGAGAGCCATCTGGCTCAGTTTCAGGTTCATAAGAGAAAGTTCCAGGACAATACCAGATGCCTGCTCCGATCGCCAATCGGACTTCACCATTGGAAAGACCAGGTGGCAATTTGTCTACGGTCCAAGTCTAAGGCCGATCCAACGGTCGGATTGGGATATATGAATTTTCAAAGTTTCCGGAGTCATGGACCGCCGGTATCTGGGTGACCATGGGTGACGGCTCCATGCCTTAGCTTGAGAAAAGAAAAAGGCAAGAGGTCCAGGGTCTAGACCTGATTGGCGAAATATCCAAAAAGGTCCTTGGTCTTAGGACTGCCTTGTCAGAGTGTGCTGACTAGGATAAAGGTACCTCTCCTTACTTTTTAGGTGAGGTGAAATCCTTGTGTGCTAGCCATGGACACATGACGATTCTCCATGGGTTTGTGGATGATGTGACCACTAGGAGTGTGCCATGAGAGCATTCTCTAGCTCTGTAGGTTGTGTGTGACTGGTCAGCCTGATTGTTAGGCTGATTTCCTCCCTTGTGTGAGATTGTGGACTCTAGTGAGTGAGCCTTAGCCTCCATGGCCAAGTGGTGTGGCTTGTGAGAGGCCTGACTTGTCCAAGCTCTAGCTCTATATGTATTCCATTATTTTGAGTGATTCAACAACCATTCTTCAGCACAACTGATGCCCTTTCAGTCCTACATGCTCGGTACTCCAAGACTCCCTCTCTCCTCCAGATCCAACACCTCAGCCTCAACAAAGCAGAATAGCAGAGACTAAGTGAGCATCCTTGACCACACCGCAATCATGCCGAGGGTCAAGAGATCATTCTAGTCACCTCACGGCCTGGCGAGCTGGGTGCGGCCAATGCCATTGCACACTTTGATGGCAAAGCCTTCGGCACATGGAAATGGCAATTGGAGGTGGTGATGCGCGTGCGCGGGTACCTCAACATGCTGAAAGGGACAGAGGTAGCACCGGAGGACGAGGCAAGCGCGGAATACATAGGGTGGCAAGAGCGGAATGACATTGCTCTCGCACTCCTCGTCACGTCCATAAGTCCCTCCCTAATCTCCCACATGGAGGGGTGCACGAAGGCAGCTGAGACTTACACCAAGCTGACGAACGCGTACCAGTCAACTTCCCTCGCCAATTGACTCTTTGTCCTGCAGCGCCTCATCGGGCTGTGTGTGGGCGAAGGGGAGTCCATCTTGGACTTCCTCCAATAGTTCAAAGGACTTCTCCAAAAAGCCCGCGCCATGTCCTGGCAGCTCGACCAACAGATGCAGGCCATGATTCTCCTCATGGCCTTGCCGCCAAGCTGGATCCCCATGATCACCACCTTGGGTAGTTGGGAGGAGTCAGAGTTCACGTACCCTCGTGTCTCCGAGTTTGTCCAGAAGGAGGCGATGCGGTGCAACAACAACATCATCAACAACGCCGCGTACGCGAGTGGCTTGGGATGCACCTCCTTTTATGGCAACAGCAGAGGCAGTGGCGGCGGGAAGAGCGGCAAGAAGAAGGGCAAGTGCCACAACTGTGGCAAGGTGGGGCATTGGGCGCGGGAGTGTCGCGCACCAAAGAAGGAAGGAGGCGGTGGTGGGAGCAGTATTGTGAGTAAGAAGGTGGACTCGACGTCCACGAGCATGATGGCCGAGAGCAACACCCCTCCCAAGGGCTATGCGCTGCTGCAACCGGGAGCCTTCGCGCTCGACAGTGGCACGGACTACCACACCACTTGCGCGGCATGTGGCTTCTCGTCCCTCACAGCATCCACGGCCAAGTTCCGGTACGCCAAATGCGGCATCGAGTACGCGACTGGTGAGGGAGAGAAGGTCGTGCACTCGTGGTTCAACGGAGCCGACAAGGAGTTTCGACTGCAAAACATCGTCTTCAGACCAACTTTCACCGCGAACCTCCTCTCTGTCTCGCGGATTACGGATCACTTGATGACGGTGGTGTTCACACAGAAGGAAGCCGTCATCCTCAAGAACGAGGACGTGACGATTACCTACGCTGCGTCAAACCTTGTCGCCAAGGTGCCATGAACGGATGGGCTCTACGTTCTGCAGATGAAGAGCGCGGAAGGGCACGCTGGGGCGGCAGAGGCAGTAGCGGAAGCTGTACCATCGCCGAACGCCAAGACACCATCCATGGCGCCTGTTGAAGCAGCTAAAGACGCGGGAGCAGCAACTACGAAGCTGTGGCACAGACGCCTTGGACACGTGGCCGACAGCACCGTGCAGGTCATGTAGGAGTATAAGCTTGTACGCGGGTTGGAGGGGTGTGAGCTGAAGGGTGGATGCAACGCTGGGTCTGAGGCTTGCCTGCAAGGGAAGACAAAGCGGAAACGCTTCTCCAAAAATGGTCGCAGAACAGAGGGCATACTCGACCTTGTCCACAGCGACGTGTGTGGCCCCATGCACACGACGTCCAATGGCGGCTCCAAGTACCTCCTCACCTTCATCGATAATTACTCTCAAAAGGTGTGGGTGTACTTCCTCAAAATGAAGAGAGAGGTGCTGGAGCGCCTACGAGAGTTTGTCGCCATGGTAGAGCGACAAACTGGACAGAAAAGCAAGGCCCTGCGGAGCGACAACGGCAGAGAGTACGAGGGGTACAAGCCGTGGCTTTGGGCACACGGCATTGTCCACCAACCTACTACCCCCTACACACCGCAGAGCAACGGCGTGGCCGAGTGCATGAACCAGACCATTCTGACCATGACGCGAACCATGCTCTTCAACTCAAAGCTCCCTCATCGCTTCTGGACGGAAGCAGCGCGCACTGCATGCTACCTCATCAACCTCATGCCTGTTGCAGCACTGCATAGCAAGGGGACAAAAAAGGAGCAAAGTGCAGAACGCATGACGCCGCAGGAAGCGTGGTCCAGAAAGAAGCCGGATGCCTCTCACATAAAGGCATTCGACTACACGGCTTGGGCCAAAGTTCAAGACGGGCAAGGAGCGGGGAAGTTGGATGTATGTGCGCGCAAGTGCGTGATGATCGGCTACGATGCCAGGTACAAGGCGTACAGGCTCTGGGACCAGGCAGCGGGGAGAGTCATCACCTCCTGAGATGTGACCTTCCAGGAAGAGTCACACGGCAAGGGAGAACTGCTGGACCCAGAGAACTCTCCAAAACAAGGAGAGTGTATCGTGCTACTGGAGGCGGGTGACACACCCCCGCCTAACTGGCGTGGGACGCCAATGGCCGTAGAGAGCAAGGCTGCCAATTCAGGGAGAGCGTCCGCTCAGGCTGAAGCGTAGTTGACATCCGACACCGCGTCAGAGATATCTGAGGCCTCCTCAAAGGCCAGTGGCTCTTCCCTTCCAGCGACCCCAACTAGGGAAGCACAGCAGCAGCAGCAGCAAGAGCAGCCAGCACCAGCACCACTGCGGTGCAGTGAGCGCCAAGCAAAGCTTGCAAAGCAGTACGACGGATGGAAGGCCGAGTTGACTGGCCTGAGGTGGTCGTGCCTTGCGCAGGGAGAGCCGGCTACCATCGCCGAGGCACTCTTGCGGTCGGACGCCGCTAAGTGGAAGGAGGCGATAGAGAGCAGGCTCGCCTCCATCGAGGAGAACGGAATGTGGGAGCTGGTGGACAGACCACCAAACGCACACGTGGTGGACGTGAAGTGGGTCTTACGCGTCAAACGCAAGCAAGACAACAGCATCGACAAGTACAAGGCAAGGATCGTCGTGAAGGGGTTCTCGCAGAGAGCAGGGTCTGAGTACGATGAGACCTACTCTCCTGTCGCGTCCTTCCCCTCCATCCGCACCTTGCTGGCTGTGGCTGCGGCACGCAACATGGAAATCCACCAGATGGACGTCAAGACCGCCTTCCTCTACGGGAAGCTTGACAAGGAGATACTAATGGAGGTGCCCGAGGGTGTCAAGGCAAAACCCGGGCAGGTGTGTCGCCTCATCAAGGNTCAAACGCAAGCAAGACAACAGCATCGACAAGTACAAGGCAAGGATCGTCGTGAAGGGGTTCTCGCAGAGAGCAGGGTCTGAGTACGATGAGACCTACTCTCCTGTCGCGTCCTTCCCCTCCATCCGCACCTTGCTGGCTGTGGCTGCGGCACGCAACATGGAAATCCACCAGATGGACGTCAAGACCGCCTTCCTCTACGGGAAGCTTGACAAGGAGATACTAATGGAGGTGCCCGAGAGTGTCAAGGCAAAACCCGGGCAGGTGTGTCGCCTCATCAAGGCGCTTTACGGGCTGAAACAGGCCCCAAGGATCTGGTACAAGGAGATGGACAGCTTAATGGCTAGCCTTGGCTTCTCGCACTGCCACAACGACCCTAGTGTGTATGTGCATGCGGATGACCAAGGGCTTTTGCTGGTAGCGCTGTACGTGGATGACCTGATTCTGGCCTCTACCTCCATGAAGGCCCTCGAGGCCCTCAAGGAGAAGCTGCATGGGCGGTTTCAGATGAAGGACATGGGCGAGCTCGAGTACTACTTCGGCATCTCCATACATCGCAACCGAGCTGCAGGCACCATCGAGCTCAACTAGACGAAGTACATCTCAGAGGTGCTTCGGCGCTATGGCATGGAAGGCGCCAAACCCCTCAGCACTCCTCTCTCCATGAAGTGTAATCTCACCTCCATCTACTCCCCCAGCACGGAAACTGAGCGCCGCGAGATGCAGGATGTGCCGTACCAGTTTGCAGTGGGTAGCATCATGTATGTCATGGTTGGCACGCGGCCGGATATCTCCTTTGCTATGGGGCTAGTCAGTCCGTTCGTGGCCAACCTTGGGCCACTCCACTGGTAGGCCGTGAAGTGCATTTTGCGCTATCTCAACAAGACACGGCACATGGGGCTGCAGTACCACGACCTTCAAGGAACAGACCCTTTGTGCCTCAAGTGCTACACCGACGCAGATTTTGGAGGCAACGTGGATGATAGGAAGTCCACCTCGGGCTTTGTGTGCCTTGTGAACGGCGGCGCTGTGTCGTGGGCCAGCCGCAAGCAAGACTGTATCTCCATCTCAACCGCAGATGCTGGGTACGTGGCGCTGTCTGAGGTGTGCAAGGAGACTCAGTGACTACGCAGCTTGCTCACTGAGATGCACGCACCATAGAAGGAGGCCACGGTCGTCCACGTCGACAACTTGAGCATGATGGACATCGCGTTCAAGGACACCCTCTCCAGGTGGACCAAGCACATCGACATCCGCTATCACTACACGCACGACCTCGTCGCCAAGGGAGTGGTGGATCTGCAGTACATCACGACCAAGCAGTTGCTCGCAGACTTCCTAACGAAGCCGCTGGACAGTGACCCGCACATGGCAGGGGCACGGGGCATCGGGATGGTGAGCGCAGCAAACGAGGGCTGAACGGGCGGCCTAATTCAAAGGTGGCCGACATCGCGAGGCCCATGGCCGCAGCACAAATCTAGCCGTAGATGGACGCAGGTGCAAGGGAGAGTTTGTTATGTTCTGTGTATGCCCCTGGTCCAATCAGCGGAAGATTGACTGGGTATGCATTGTGCTTGTAGCGCAAGTCCCCCAAGCGACACGAAGAGAGGCTGAGAGAGACAAGGCATGCACTGCTCATCCTTGTGGAGTAAGTCCCCTTGGTCTACTCTTGGTAGTCCACCTGGTGCATGCTCCTTAGGACAACTTCCTACAGCCTAGTGGGTGAAAGCTCCGTCTCGCAAGCGAGAGGTTCAGGGTTGAATCCCACTAGGACCAGTTTTTTTTTGTGACTAAAAAAGGCCAAGGAAGCTTCCTAGAAGCCTCTAAGGTCCAAGGTGGATCAAGCGCCACTTGGAGATCACAGAGGGTGCCATGTCATCAAAGCTGATGACACTGTCTAGGGTGGCCTGGGGGGGGAGGCCCCTCCAAGGAGCCATTGGGAGCACTGACCAGAGACTATACAAGGCCTGTCATTTGCATGTGATTACATCATCTCTTACTCTTGAGACTTGGTAGAAAACTAATCCCTTGTTGGCCACCAAGAAAGAGGGTAAAGAACAAGTGCAAGTGCACATTTTGGTATGTAGCATTGCTAGTTGGGTGAGAGTTTAGAACACTCCCCGGCCACGGTTGGGACAAGCTAAGTGAACCTTTTAGTGTGGAAACTCCACTCCGTGGGTGATCTCTACCTTGGTTGAAATACCAAGGACGGTCGGCGGTTTGCCAGTCGGCACTGTTTACTCTAGACCGTGGCCAAGTGTGGAGTGACACCTTTTTCCTAGTCAGTACACTCTGACAAGACAATCCAAGAATCTAGGACCTTTTTGGATATTTCTCCCATCAGGTTTTGACCCTGGACCTCTTGTCCATTTTCTTTTCTCAGGCTAAGGCATGGAGCCATCGCCCATGGTCACACAGATATCGGCGGTCGATGACCCTAGAAACTTCGAAAGTTCATATCTCCTAATCCGACAATTGGATAGGCCTTAAACTTGGACTGTAGACATTTTGCCACCTGATCTTTCCAATAGTGAAGTTGGTCAGGGCATGCATCTGGTAGTTTCCTGAAACTTGCTCCTATGGACCTGAAACTGAGCCGGATGGCTCCTTTCCCAAAAATCTCCCACTTTGCTGTAGTTAGAGTGGGCTGAGTCCACATGCCTTCATGCAGAACTGCTGCTTCTCACGGGTCATTGGCTTGGTACAGAAATCAGCGACCTACTTATTGGTTGGAGTAAACTCCAGCTTGATAGCATCCTCTTGCACCATGAGCCCGATGACGTGATATGCGATGTCAATGTGCTTGGTGCGTGCATGGTGCTTAGGATTCTTGGCGAGTTCGATTGTGCTCAGGTTATCGACGCTACAGGAACTGGAACTGCAAGACTCCCACTCATCTCCACCATGAGACGCTGAAGCCAAACTGCTTCCTTGGCTCCAAAGCTGAGAGAGACGTACTCAGCTTCCGTGCTTTAGGTGGCCATGACCAACTGCCATTTATTGCACCAGTTGATGGCCCCACCATTCATGGGGAACACATGTCCAGAGATGGACTTGCCGTCCTTGGGGTTTGAAGCCCAATCTACGTCTGTATAGCCGATGATATTGTTGTCGTTGCCATTGTACGTGATGCCAATGTTGATGGTTCTAGCAAGGTAGCGGAAGATCCACTTCACTGCCTTCTGGTGCTCTGGTCTAGGGTTTGCCATGTGCTGTCTCACAGCGCTCACAGCCTGTGCGAGGTCCAGCCTGGTTGCCACCATCAGGTACATGAGACTGCCGGCGGTGCTCTGGTACTTCTGCCGCTCAGCTGCATCCGCTTCTCCATTGAAGCTCACGAGGTACTGTCGCGTCTCCAGCGGCGTGCCGATGGATTTAGCCTCTGCCATGTTGAACCGCTACAAGACATCCTTGATGTAGCTACTCTACTGCACCGAGATAGAGTGTGATTTGCGGTCAGGCATGATGTGGATACCGAGGAAGTATGATGCCTCCCCGAGATCAGACATCTGGAAGCGCCTTTGCATGGCGTCCTTGAACTCCCGTAGTGCAAACATGCAGTTGGAAAGGAGGAGCATGTCATCCACATAGACAATGATGATGTGGATCTCATGCTCAAGTTGCCAACGATACACACTGTAGTCACACTCGCTGCGCTCAAACCCCATGCACTGAAACACCGCGTCCAGCTTCTGGTTGAGGCTGTAAAGCAACTTTTGCAGCTTGCAAACCAGATGCTCCTGGCCATCCATGACGAACCCCTCCGGTTGCTCTATTTAGATCTCCTCCTCCAAGTCACTGTTCAAGAATGTCGTCTTGAAATCCATGTGGTGAATCTCGAAGTCCTCATCTACTGCACAAGAAAGGAGCGTGCGTACAGAGGCAAACTTCGCAACAGGAGCAAAGATTTGTGTGTAGTCGATGCCTTCCTGCTGCGAGTAGCCCTTGGCGACCAGCCTCACCTTGTACTTTTCCAGGTTGCCATCTGCTCCCCGCTTCTTCTTGAACACCCACTTGTACTTGATCACCTTGCGTCCAGGTGGACGTTGAGTCAGCTCCCATGTGCCGTTATATAGCTGCGACTGTATCTCTTACTGCACGGCTTGCGCCCAACCTGCTACATGAGGTGCAGCCATGGCCTCCTTGTATACTGTGGCTCATCTGAATCTGCTCCAACTGCGACATTCATCAGTTCTGGTTTCTGCAGCATCTAGAAATGGCCGCACTCACCAGGCTTGTAGCGTACCATAAGAGGATACCTACGACCTGGTGCTGGAGCGTTAGCGGACGGCTGGCGCGGTACTGCTAGTACAACTGTTGCTGCTGGTGGTACGCCATCTTCTTCTTCTGCTTCTGTCGATGAGGCCGCTGTATCTGCTGCATCAGACATGGGAGAATAGAGTGGTTTTCTCATTGTCATAGTGGAGGAAGGATCAGGAGAGACTGGGTCAGGAAGGATATCTGCTCAAACTGCCTTGTCAGCTGCTGGTTCTGCTGCCTCTTTACAGATAATGTTGGTGCCGATGACGTTGCTGTCGTTGAAGACGACATCCATGGAGATGATGACGTGGCCTGTATCCCTCTCGTAGAGGCGATAGGCCTTGCTTGCCACGTCATAGCCAATCATCAGCATCTGTGCGCTCTTTGCATCCATCTTCTGTTGCTTCTCCTTCGGCACGTGCATGTGTGCCAAGCTGCCAAACGCGCAAAGATCACCCATGCTCAGCTTCTTGTCGAACCACACCTCGTACGGCATCATATGCTCCAACGCCTTGGTTACACTGCGGTTCTTGATGTACACCGCAGTGCTCACAGCTTCGGCCCAGAAGTCGTAGGTCACTCGAGCCGTGTGAAGCATGGAGCGTGCCGACTCAAAGATAGTGCGATTTGCGCGTTCTGCTACACCGTTTTGGTGCGACGAGTATGGCACAATGCGCTGCGCCTTGATGTCATCTGCTGCGAGGTAGTCCTAGAACTCCTTGCTTAGGTACTCTCTACCGCGGTCGCTGCACAGCGCCTTGATCTTCTTGCTAGTCTGGTTCTCCACCATTGCCTTGAACTCCTTGAACCTGTCAAAGCACTGGTCCTTGGAAGTAAGGAAGTACACAACAGTGTAACGGCTGAAATCATCAATGAAGGTCATAAAATACCTAAAGCCTCCAAAGCTCTGGGTCTGCATCGAGCCATACAAGTCTGTGTGGACCAGCTCCAGTACCTCCTTTGCATGCTCCCTTGCTCCAGCGAACACCTCACAATGCTGCTTCCCTTCCAAACAGCCAATGCAGAGTTTCTGCTTAAAGTTGGAGATGGTGGGCAAGTCACGCACCATCTGCTTTGCTTGAAGCTGCTACAAGGCGCGCATGCCGATGTGGCCGTAGCACGCATGCCAGATTTTGCCATCAGTGGCCTGCACCAGTGCTGGAAGACTCTGCTCTCGTGGGATCGTGGTCGCCCCCAACAGGCGGTACATGTCGCCTTCCTTCACCGACCTGGCCAACTCCTCTCCCGTTTCCTTGTCGAGGATGTAGCCATAGTCGTCGTCAAAGACGACTCGCAGTCTTGTGTTGGTGAGAGCGGATACTGAGAGAAGATTGAATGCAGCATTAGTTTCGTACAGCACGCCATGGAACACTCCCACTTCAATGCCACTCTGGGTCTCCAACAACATCTCCACAATCCCAATCCCCTCAACATACACCACCGGATCATCACCCAGAGTGATAGGACGGGGAGGGATGGACAGCAGCTGCGTAAACCACTCCTTGTAATAAGTCAAGCTCTTGGTACATCCTGAGTCATTGTACCATGCGAGATCTGCCTTCTCCACCTACGACATAACAGACTTTGCCATGAAGAGACGGTCGCGCACCTCCTTGTCCACATTCATGTTGCCAAAGTGGCGCACACTAGCCTGGTTTTGCTGTTGTTGCTGACACTGTTGTGACTGCTGCTGCTACTGCTGTGGAGACTGGTGCTTTTGCTGCTGCTCCTTCTGGTCCCTCTTCAGCTTGAAACACTATATCTTGTAGTGTCCCTCTTTGTGGCCGTAGTGGCATTTGCCTTTATTTTTGCCTCTCTACTGCCCAGACTGCTACTGCTGCTGCTGGTTGCGTTAGCTCGTGTTTACAAAATCTGCTTCACTGGTGCCGCCGCCATTTCGCTTTGCTGTAGTGCGACGCAATTCCACCTGCACCACGTGTGTGCAGATGAAGTCGAGGTCGAGAGTAGGCTGGCACTCCAGCGTCTCTCGCACTATATTGTAGCTGGTTGAGAGTCCCCTCGGCAAGAGGAGGATGAAGTGCGTCTCTTCCACAAGGTTGCCAGCTCCCCTCAGCTGCTTCGCCAGTTCCTTTGCCCTGTCCAGGTACGCCTCTATCCATCACCACCCTACATTTTTAGCGCCATCATCTTCTCCTCCAAAAGCATGAGGAATGCAGGATCCTTGCTCTCATGCTTCATGCACAACGTGTCGGATCTCTCCTTTGCAGTAGCCTTGTCACTCACGTACTGAGATGCGGATTGGAGATGGTATTGACAAGCAACCTGTAGGCCTGCCTGTCCTTCTTCTTCCACTCATCATACGTCGCTGGTGCAGCTGCAAATGAACCTGCATCAGTTCCCTTTCGCGGTGTCACCCCTGCCACCACCTGTGTTTTGGTGATGCCTTTGGCCTAAGGAGGCGGAGCGCACTCGTCGCCGCTCACCACCTCCCACAAGCCCCTCTCCTCCAAAAGGAGGCGGGTACGGATCTTCCAAAACGTGAAGTTGGTACATCCCTCCAGCCTCTCCAAGGGCTGGGCTACAGTGAACACGCCTGCTGCTGCCATTTTGAGCTTTGGTGATGCTCAACGCTCCCCTTGGGTGGCGGCGGTTCCCCTGCTTCTGCTGCTGCTTCTGCCAGAAATCTGTCTGACAGAAAATAAACTGTAGATGCCAGCAGACTGGGAATTTAAAAAAACCAAGCCCATCACTAGAAAATTTAGCTCAAAACCTTTCAGATCGATCCATAAAATAGGATCATCAACAGGGGAGTTTAAAGGATATGCCCTCTTGAAAACAGGATATGCTTCTGCTCCTACTCCAACTCATACCAGCCAGCTTGTAAATGGCTTTTCTCCCAAACGAATCGATGGAATACAAATATTTTTGCACCAATGGAAATCGTAGGAAAAATACTACAATTCGCATGTGCTACATCTTAAATTTGACAAAGAAACTAGATAGTTATGGTCATCACAAGACGACAGTCTTACTCATAGAGAAGAGTGTAGCCCTGGCCTACGTCGTTTTGAGCATAACTCTCAATCCGACCGTTGGATCTTTGCGATCTTGGGCTTGTTGGAAAGCTTGTCTTGGGAATTTGTTGATCATGTGGTCGATCATCAAATTTGGTCAAGTTTTGACACTAACCTGTCACTTTCAAAGTGACGGCCTGATCTGGCTGAAAGTGGAAGAACTTGGCTCTGATACCAAATGTTGGATTTGGAGGAGAGAGGGAGCCCTGGAGCAGTGCCCATGTGGGACTGAAAGGGCATCACTTGTGCTGAAGAATGGTTAAATCATTCAAAATGATGGAGTACATATAGAGTAAGAACTTGGAAAAGTCAGCCCTCTCACAAGCCACACCATTTAGCCATGGAGGCTAAGGCTCACACATTAGAGTCCACAATCCCACACAAGGGAGGAAATCAGGCTAAGAACCAAGCTGACTAGTCACACACGACCTAGAGAGCTAGAGAATGCTCTCATGGCACATTCCTAGTGGTCACATCACCCACAAACCCATGGAGAATTGCCATGTGTCCATGGCTAGCACACAAGGATCTGACCTCACTAAAAAAGTAAGGAGAGGTACCTTTATCCTAGTCAGCACACTCTGACAAGGCAATCCTAAGACCAAGGACCTTTTTGGATATTTCTCCCATCAGGTCTTGACCCTGGACCTCTTGCCCTTTTTCTTTTTTCAGGCTTAGACATGGAGCCATCGCCCATGGTCACCCAGACATCGGCGATCCATGACCCCAGAAACTTTGAAAGTTCATATCTCCTAATCCGATCGTTGGATGGTTGTGAAACTTGGAGCGTATATAATTTGCCATCTGATCTTTCCAATGGTGAAGTCAGATTGACGATCGGAGCAGGCATCTTGTAGTTTCCTGGAACTTGCTCTTGTGGGCCTGAAACTGAGTTGGATGGCTCCTTTCCCAGCAGCACTACGGGTCTCACCTCCCACACACATGCATGGTACAAAACCAGTTCCTATATTCTCCTACTCTAGCAACCACCCCTCTCCTACCCGCTACTTGCCGATCCCTGTGCCTTTTTCTTCTCTTGCTTTTTGGAGTCTTTGCGGTCCGACATATTCTAGCACTAAAGTGCGGTTGTACTTGATCTTCTCCCGTACAGTGAATACTCTACCCCTTCTTCTGTTTCTGTGGATCCATGGTGCCTGGTGTATTCCTTCAAGAACGATGCTCTCCCTACATCTAAGGGATTTGTTTTGCATCTTTTGCCCACTGCAGGTGCCCCTTGTGCCTTGTAGTTTCAACATCATCCGTTGCTCATCTGTTGATCTCTGCCCCCATGATGCATGGTTGCGTAGGCATACAACTGCGAATTTTTGCCACTAGCCTTGCACATCCCTTCTTTGCCGCTGTCTTTGCCCTTCGCTCAAACGCACCATGGCGGGAGCCTGCATCCTCCTTTCTCTTGTTCTGCATAGACGTCCCTTCGACTTTTGCAGATTTGTCCATCCTTTCCTTGCAGGCCCCTGCAGCCCGCGGACAATCTTTGAACTGCGGAAAAAACCCTATTAACTCTGTTACCCCATCCCCTCCTTTGAAGCGCTCAGTCTCTCGAGTCCTCACTTGGGAGCTGGAGTCGTGAGGCGCGCATCCACACGCCGAGTGTTCATGCACCTATGGCGGTACCATTATAGTGTATTCAACACTCGGCCTCTATAGCGTTCCCCATGTTCTTTGTGCATGATTCCCTTGCAACTACCGCAGCGACGATTCTCCAATCGTTATTTTGGGTGGAGGTCTTTGGTATACAGTCCGCACCAGTATTTCTTTTCCTGATCAACGCCGTCGTGGCACATTCGTGTATCCAGGTCACGCGCATTTGCAGGTATCTTTTGTTCCCCATAGCTGACATGAATCACCTGCCCGCATTTCTCACACAACACTAACTGGAATCCCTTTCGCTCTTCTTGAGATATCAGACATTTCTCTCCCTACAAAGTTGTCACACTCCGTAGCCGCTCCTTGTACCCCTTGTACATCCAGATACCCTTCTTGTTCTGCAATAGGAATCGCCACATCACATCCTTTTACATTGGCGGCAGACTATAGTAAATTTTACTATGATGTCATTGCATCGAGGACAGATGATGTGCGTGTCACGGAATGGCTCTCCTTGTTTTGTGACTTTGAGAGCGTGGAAGTCCTTCTCCGTCACCTGCTCACGAAGATATTGGACGCACATCTGCACATTGTCCACCACTGGTTTTGGGACCATGCAGGGGTCATGATTCGTTCTTATGCATTTTTTGCAGAGTGCGGTTTCCCCCGTGAGTCCACTTGTTCAAATTGGACACGTCACCTGTAGTGCCAAGCCTTTACCTGTTTCCTCCATTCTTACCGGGTCATCCTTCCACGGTGTTGTCACATGACTTGCCTTGAGTTCATCCTTCCCCTCTTCTCCCTCCACCTCTTCACCCTCCTCTCCTTCGCTTTCGACACGCTCAGCCGCTCGGCGGTAGCAGGTACGGCATATCTGTTCACCGGTGCTCAACCTCTCGCTGCACGTGAAGATCTCTACTTCATGTACCTTGCTCTTCAGCACATCAGTATGTACACAAAGACAAATGTTGCACCGTGGACAGTACCACTGTACTTGTACATCATTTCCATGCATGCCACCTGGAAGGGTTTTTATGATTTTTCTCAATCGCAGCACAACCGCTTGTCCTTTGCCTTCTTGGCCACTTCTCTTTGGTACTCTGCGTGTCTTGGATAGTTAGGACGCCATGCGCCTGACGTTTATTCTAGCCTTGGTTCTTTGTACGGATTCTCCTCATTTTCCTCCTCTTCTTCCTCCTCCTCCTTTTCTTCCATGGTAGAACCTCTTTATTCCTCCTTCTCAAGACCATGTCTGTCCTCTCCTTCCTTAAGTATTATCATCTGAATATCTAACAAGTGTTCTCCTTCATGTCCTCTTTCGACAACTTTACTTCCCTCCTCATCATCTTCCTCATCCTCTCCCTCCTCTTGCTGCCTTTCACCCTTCCTCCTACTCTTCTACGTATTCCACACATTCCCTCCGAGCCTCATAGGGCTCGATCCTGGCGAGGTAGTACTGTACGGTCTAGTAGACGACATTGCCATAGCGGTTGCAGATCATGTTGTGTGCTCCTCCGTGTAATATTTTTCTGACAACCGTGGCAGGGACCAATATTATCGCGTACCTCCTTTAGGGATGTACCCCTCCGTCACTGCTCTTCCCCTGTTCTGACCCCTTCCACAAAATTCTCTTGCTGCTTCTACTCCCCAGTCAACCGCCGTCCTTCCACCTTCCTAATTTCTGTGATGTCCCTCTGTGCCTCTTCCGCGGCTATCTGTTACACCAGTTCTGGTGCTTACTCCATCAGTTTTTCATCTGCCATTATCTCTACCATGCGATACTCAAAGATCTTTGCGGCGGTCCATCCATGTGGGTCCCTCTAGGACGGCAATTTGTTCCCTATCTGGCAGATATGTGCCTGCCATGAATCGGGCAGCAGGCAAACGTTTGTGCAAGGGTATGAATGATGGCTCCTACCGTTCTTTCCTTCCAACCACAGTTTTCCATTATCCTCTATATAGAAGAAAAATATGTCCACTGGAGGAAACTGACCCGCTTTCTCCAGTGGAAGTTGCAGTACATCACAAAGTCTTTGGCCTAAATATACTGCCGCATAACTCCCTAGTTCTTGAGATCACAGGCGCGATGGGCCGTGACCGAAGCTCACATGCATACCTCGGGATTGATGAGCTCCATCCGACACTCCCGTACCCTTATCCACTACTGCACCGTCAGATCCCTACGCTCGGTCTTCTACTGGTCCCTTTCTTCCTTTATTATCTTTCTCGTCGCAACATCCTTCTCATCAGCCTTCTTCGAGAGGATATCCCATCGTGGCAGGGTGAGCGGCTGCTGAGGTAGCTGTAAGGCACTCCGCTGTGACTGTCCAAACATGAGTAGATGAGGCGAGAAGGCGGTGGTCGCAACCGGGATGGTGTTGAGATACTAAGCCATCCAATTCAGCACCTCCACCAAATTTGTCTCTCCTACGGAATCAACCGCTCTCTCTATAATCTCATGCATGCGTTCCACCAACCCCTATGACTCTGGCCAACACCTAGTGGAGTGCACGTGCCATGCACACCAACGGGCAAGCTCCATGCAAAAATCACCCTGGAATTCTGTGCCGTTGTCGTAGTGGATGATATTGCAGCTACCAAACCTATAGAATATATCCTCATGGATGAATTGTGCAGCTCATGACGTAGTATTTTCTGGTAGGACACGGACAAAGAGATACTTGGTGAAGTGGTCTACTTCTGCCACCCAATGCCTGGCCTTGTTTCATGGCTTTCGCGGCCTGTGGTAGTCGATGTAAATCCTTTCCATGGGTCTCCATAGTTGACAAGGTTGTACGTGTGGTAATTCCAGTGGCCCGGCTTCTTCAGGTCGTACCAAGTGAAATACGCATGCAATCACCTGCTCTACCATGCCCCTGAGGTCATAGGTATGTACCTGCATACAAAGCCAGTGCATTAGTTTGTCTGCTCCCATGTGATTGTGATTGTGACATGTCTACACAACTAGTTTCTTGATCTCTGGAGGAAGAACCCACATGTCACGCTGTTCTTGCTACGCATTGGTTTTCTTCCAGAGGTATCCACCTTCTCTGACATGCTTCATGGTAGCGTGGGCCAGCGCAACTGGCTTGCGGCACTCGTGGTTGATGCCAAACTGCCGATGAAGCTCATGGTACAACTCCCGTGTATGTGATAAAATCTCTTGATGGTGTGTTGGAGATGTTTCATGCCTATTTGTCATCTGTGTTAAAGTCCAGACTCTCCATTCATGCATCTCCCACGATCCTCCTATGATCTCTGTGAAGTCTGGGTCCGATTTCCCTTTATCGCCACCTCGCTCTTCCATATCCGAGACAAAGTCTGGATAGCTCTTTTGTTCTTTTGTCTTCTTGGCAGGTGCCAACCCTGTCATGGCAGCTTTGGCTGCCTCTTCAGTCACCTTCCTTTGCATCTCCTCCTCTTTCTGATACAGTTCCCATACCTCCTTGAGGACTACCATTTCCTTAGTATCATATGTGATCTGGGATGGCTGCTCCCAGTCTTCTAGTCCAAAGAAGATCCGCTTGAGCTCAAGGTCACTTAGCTCAAGCTCGGTGGAGCTCCATTCATTAAGACTTTGCCGCTACGATGTGGGTGTCTTTTGCTGCCTTCCTGCATGTGATCGCATCAGCCACTGCCCAAGTGAAATCTCCTCCACTTCCTATGTGTTATCATCCTCCTCAGGCTCTGTGAGTTCAAAGCTCACCACCTCATGAGGTCTCCTCCGAGTGCCCTTTTCCTTCTGCTTTCCCTCTATTGTAGTCTTTAGGACTCGTGCGTCCCCTCTCTCCTCTGTCACTGCCAGGACCTTGTTTCTAGGCCTCGCTTCTAGGCCTCACTTCTAGTCCTCTTCTCCTTGAGTGTTGCTTCCTGTGGTGGGCCTTCCGCGGTAGAAGTGAATAGTCCTCTCGATGGTCATAGTGATATGACAGCCTCCATCCTCTTTATCAACCATCTCGTACACCTCCTCTGTGCTCATTCCTCACTCCCTTGAAGACTTCGACGATCCATTTGCCTCCCTCTTGGTTTTCCGCTACCAGTTCCTTGGTTATTCCTCACCCTCTCCGCCTTGTCCATCTCTTTCTATGGCATGGTTGCAAAGGTACGCTGACCCTCTTGTACCGCCCCGGCGCCCGCCGCCTCCTGTGTTTCCTTCCGTTCAGCTTCATTCCTCCTCTACATCTCTCCTCCCTACATATGTGTTTCTATTTCTGCAACCCAATGCATGCCTCATGTAGCGTCTACTCAGTAGTAGGGGCCTGGCGATTGGATGAGGGAGCCCCTCATGTGGGTGATCCCGTGGGAATGGCGGTCTGCGATATCTTGCCCACCCAAGTGGTTAGTACTACCTGAGTCTGCTGCAAGCCTCCTTTCCTTGGTGGCAGCGTTCATGCCCTAGCAGAGGTGGTCACACCCCCTTGAGCCCTCTTTATCTCTTCTACATGTTCCACTCGCCCTTCCTACGGCACCTCCACTGTCACCTTGACTACCCTCACCACTGTGACCACTTTCACGAGGGGTTCATGTGTTCTTGTTGTACCAGCAACCCGGAGGGCCACTACGGACCCTCTGAACTCAACCTCTTGCGTTATTTTTTCCGCTGATTCTCCTGCCATTGTTGTAGGTGTTGAGTCATGCAGGCGCTTCTTTGCCTGCTCCTTTGTCCTTTTGTGACCCATTTTGGTCTTTCTCGATCTCCGGGCGGCACCTAACTCAGCCCCCGCTCATGAACCCTAGGGTGTTGAGGTGGTGGAAGGCTTCTTTCTTCATATTGTTCTAGTATCCTCCTCTTCCTTCCTGATTTTGTGTGCCACCTAGGCTTGCCTCCATGTTTCCTTCCTTCTGTCCCGGTATTCCGATTCTCCTTGAGAGCCTTATCAGGGACTCCTTTCCCAGTACGTGGAAGCTCTCACATACGTTGTTAGAAGAATGCATTGAGAGGGAACAATAATGGCAACACTAGGCAAAGGCAAGAAGGTACGTGGAAGGAGCGCAGCTCGTAAAACAGATGACAAAATCAGGAAGTTGTGGGATGTGTCAAGGAGCTAGACATGGAAGTCGAGAGAAACGTAGTAAGCCAAGCAGAGGAGTGAGGTAGACAGGCAGTCGGTAAGAGAGTGTTGAGACGAAGTGTGCGTGATGAGGTAATGGGAGTTGTGTGAAGGCTTGAGAGTGACAGAGGGAGAGTACATGAGCTAAGAGTGGATGGCGTGGTCAAAAGGAGCGAGGAGCGAGTAGAGCAAAGACATGGTAGCAAAGCCGTGAAATCAAAGGCAAACAGGACGAACAGAACTGTTATGGGTTGATCTTTGGACAAAATGAACATCCTCCATATATACAAAGGAACAAGTCAAAGCTCAAAGCAACGGCGTTTTTGCTAGCCGGTCGTGAGTGACTCATTGTCACTTTGGTTAATAACGGATCGTAGATAACCGTTGGACAGTTTTTTTATTCTCTCTCATAAGAGATATTCTGTACCTCTTCTTGGATTATCCTAGGTCCCTGTGGAACAAGAATCAAGATCAGAGAGTAATTATTTCGGATATCCTCCTTGAATCTCACTCGATTCTTGTAAGATTAGTTTCCTCATAGGACTAGCCAGGGCACTTAATGGTCATGAGAATTGTCCCTGGAAAGAGTCCTTGTAGCAGTCACAAACCAGCCGGATCGGAGTAGATGCCACTACTCAACAGTATTGCAACCTTGGCAGTTCGTGGGCTGGCGGAGGAATGGGGCAACGGTATGCATGAACTAGGCCTTTCCATATTTTATTGATGGTGCATTTGCATTTACAGATAAGGGGATGAAAGATGGGGGTAGCAATGCTGAGTAGTGCACTCCAAATCTCTTCTTCCACAAAAGGCGCCACCATGGAGTGGAATTTTGTAGGAAAGTGTCCTCCTCGTTTGTAGAGAGGGAAGTGTTGAAGGGTGTAGGATATAGGAACGTCCTTAATGTAGCGGACGTGGAAGAGATTCCAGAAGTGTTGTGACCACTGCAGAACGTTTGTAGCTCCTCTTATAGTGAGTTAAACATTCTCAAACTGTGTGGAAGTGTTGAGGGAAGAAGAAGATGAATTTAATCGGCCCGTAGATGCAGGTGGTAGTGCTGATGAGAGGCCGATTTACTTGGAGAGGGGACCTTTTGGCGAGGAGAGTCATTGTATTGGAACTAGATACAATGTCTCCCACGACATGTGCGAGTATGATGGTGTAGACCTTTTTCAAAGGGGCAGAGAGTTGTGTTTACGGAGATGAAATGATATAAAAGACTGATGATTGAGGAGGGAAAGGACTGGGCGCAGGGGAGAAATCCTCGTACACTTGCTAATTGAAGAGGGATAGAATACAGATGCTGAACATTTCTCATGATGGAGGTGAAAGCTGAAAATGGTCGTTGAAAGCAGGGACAAGCAGCATGTGTTGTGTAAGATTTAGCGTGGGTGCAGGTAGTTGCGACGGGCGATGCGACCGGGCGGATCCTCATGCCGAGTGGATGAGAGCTGATGAAGGTAAGCAGACTGATACCTGAGGAAGTGGGCGTAGGGGCGAAGTCGCGTGCGCTGTGGAAGTTTTGACGTGGACGCAGGTCGTCCTAAGAGTGGTGATGCAACCAGGCGGATCCTTGAACCGATTGGATGATTGAAACAGTTGACAAGTAGCAAAATAATACAGATAAAGTGGGCGCAAGGGTGAGACGACATGCACTGCCGATATTAGGGGAGTAGAATGCGGTAAGGGGACGGAAGGAGCTGACGTGCCGGGAGAAATTTACTTCTAGCTTGGGTACAGACCAATCCGAGATTGGCACGTGGTTTCTGTAGGTCCTTGTGTTGATTGCAGATGCTGATGGTTGCTGATGAGGAGGCGGTAGCTACTGAGGAATGTTGGGAGTAAGGGAAAACCTCGTGCACTACAAAGGTTTCAATATGTGCACATGTCAATGCAATAATGGTGATGCGGTAAGGCAGATTCGCTTGCTGAGCGGAGGATGATGAGAGTCAGAGAAACGATTCATGACGAAGTGGGCTTAGGGACAGAACCATGTATGCAGCAAAGCAATGAGGATGATGATGAAGGAAATAAGGAAGCAGATAAGGATTTGGAAGCAGATAATGCTAGAGATGCTTAGGATGATGATGAAGAAGGAGCATATACATGGTGCTAGAATTGTGAAGACGAATGTGCAAAGTTGAGAAGGAGGTAATTGAGGTTGATAATGGCAATACGAGGAAAGGAGGCTAATGGGGTACTGGCGACAGAGGAGGATGAAGAAGGTGGGGAGCAAGGGGATCGGCAGTGAGCATGAGTGAGGCAACCAACTACTCTGATGTCAAGAGACTGACAACTTCTTCCTTGGTTGGCCTGAGACCGACGGGCAAGAAGACTAGTGGTGTCCGATATCTTGATAGTGAGAAGAGGTTTGTTGTAGCAGTAGAAGTTGTGACGTCAGCATAGATATCCGCCAATGTCAAGAGAGTGACGGCTTGTTCCCCAGTTGGCTCGAAGCATGAACAAGAAGACCGCTGGTGTCTAATGTCCTGACTGTGAACGGTGATGTGCTACTGCTGACGATGAGCAAAAGCAGTGTGAGATAGGAGCTTTGAAGGGTGGTGGTGAAGACGATGAGACTTATGCAGATGGAGAAAAAAGAGCAGATGAAAGCAGGATTACATGTTACAAGAGGCTTTGTAGAATATGGGGACTGGTGGCAACTTGAGAGCTGCTTGTGGCTGTTGTTGACAAAGTGTGTCTGGTTGTTTGCCACGCATGCGGAGTGGGTATATGACTTGATCACGACAATGGAAAGTCATTCTAGCTTGAGAAATAATTAGAGCAGTGCTAGTCACGTCAGATGCCTGTGATGAATGGCGGCACAAAGTGGCAGCTACGGCGACATATGAATGCCGGACAGAAGAGGGAAGCAATGGCAGCAGTGAAGCGACCACTTGATCACGGTAGACCAGGTGATGTTGCATGACGCTCTGATACCATGTCAAAAGAATATAGCGAGAGGGAAAAGCAATGGCAAAACTAGGTAGACACAAGAAGGCATGCGGAAGGAGTGCAAGACGTCAAAGAGATGACAAAAGCAGAAAGTTGTGGGACGTAGTAGGTAGTTAAACGCGGAAGCCTATGAAAACGTAATAGGCCAAGTGGATGAGTGAGATAGACAAGCAGTCGCGAGAGAATGTTGGCACGGAGTACGGGTGATGAGTTTATGGGAGTTGCACGAAGCCGTGAGAGTGACTTAGCGAGAGTGCATGAGCTGAGAGTAGATGGCGAGGTGAGAAAGAGAAAGGAGCAAGCGTAGCAAAGACATGACGGCTAATCCACGGAACCAAAGGCGAACAAGATTAGCAAAACTGTTATTGGTTAATCTTTGGAGGGAATGAACATCCACCAAATATACAAAGGAGGAAGTCAAAGCTCAGAGCAACGGCTTCTTCACTAGCCGGATGCTAGTGACTCATCGTCACTTTGGTTGGTAACGGTTTGTAGAGAATCGTTAGAGTATTTCTTTACTCTCTTTCACAAGAGATGTTCTAAAACTCTTCTTGGATTATCAAAGGCATTTCTGAAATAAGAGTTAAGATCAGAGAACAAATATTTCCGACATACGTCGTGCGTGGGGATAAGGTAACTGCACTTTTCCTGCTAAGGATTCAGGCTTTTGCCGTGATGGTGTGGAGGATGGGAATCCGTATGCCTGGGCATCCTCCCTCTGTGTTGCCTCAGGGGTAATGGTAGCCATGCGTGTGAGGGGGAGTGCTATTTGTGGTGCCACCCTCATTAGGGCATATTCCTTGTCATCCTCCACTGATCTTAGTTGTATGACACCCAGGATGACGACGAGGCTAGCCTAGTATGGAACAATATACTCTGTGCCAATGAGCGTGTCATACGTCTGCATGCAAGTAACCTATAGCATCAATGGTTCATGAAACATTCCGATTTGTACTAGGAGATCGCGGACCTTGCCCTCCCCTGCGTCAAATTCGCTTGATACGTTGCTGAAGATACTACAAGTGGGAATAATATGGTCACCCCATCCGATGGTAGCAGGGACGAGAAGAGGAAAGGTGGTGTGTGTAGTTTGTGTGTTGATGATGATAAAGAACTTTCTATTCAGTATCCAAATATTGCAGCACACCGTCTCGTAACAGGTGTCATTCTACCATTGTGGTTCCAGTGCCTAGGAAGCCCATCCCCAGTCAATCTCATCAACGGAGATGGAGGCCATGGGATCCATTTCAACTCTGCGAGTATTTTGTGTGCCGGCAGGCGCCAGAGTGGAGTTGAATGCCCATTAGGGCGAGGCGTTGATCAACCCTGTGGAAGCAGACATTGACCTTTGTTGTAATCTTTCGATGAAGTTGGAGATACTCGAGGAAGGAGACAGTGGCCATATGCCATTGGAGGAGTGTCTCCACAGGGTTAGAAGGCACATCAAAGATCGAGGGAAGCATTGCGGGTGATGGTGATGCTGTTGCTAAGATTCTCGGTGTCAAAATGGTTCATGATTACTCTGTTGGTTCCTGGAGGGCTACTGCCATTGCCGTCACACGGTCAGCATGTGATTGCACTGATACTGCACCAATTACTTCCTAGAGGATGGCATCCTACTACTCCTCATGTTGGCACAGCCCCCGTTAGATGTCCATTGCTGCACTCAGTGTCCATTCCACCAGTCTAGTTGCTCGGACGAAGTTGATTTGTTGCTTCTCCTACTCTGCTGGTCTTTGTTTTCTGGTTTCATCACCGTCCATGACCATGACAAGTTGTACATTCTGCACGCCTGCTGCACTAGCAACTGGTGCAGTGTTGGGAAAGGAGCCATCCGGCTCAGTTTCAGGTCCACAAGAGCAAGTTCTTGGAAACTACTAGATGCCTGCTCCGATCGTTAGTCCAAATTCACCATTGGGAAGATCAGGTGGCACATTATCTACAGTCCAAGTTTGAGGCCGATCCAACATTCGGATTGGGAGATATGAATTTTCTAAGTTTTTGGGGTCATGGACCGCCGATGTCTGGGTGGCCATGGGTGATGGCTCCATGCCTTAGCCTGAGAAAAGAAAAAGGCAAGAGGTCCAGGGTAAAGACCTGATGGGAGAAATATCCAAAAAGGTCCTTGGTCTTAGGATTGCCTTGTCAGAGTGTGCTGACTAGGACAAAGGTACCTCTCCTTACTTTTTAGGTGAGGTGAGATCCTTGTGTGCTAGCCATGGACACATGGCGATTCTCCATGGGTTTGTGGTTTGACCACTACAAGTGTACCATGAGAGCATCCTCTAGCTCTCTAGGTTGTGTGTGACTGGTCAGCCTGATTGTGCGGTTGATTTCCTCCCTTGTGTGAGATTGTGGACTCTAGTGTGTGAGCCTTAGCCTCCATGGGTAAGTGGTGTGGCTTGTGAGAAGGCTGACTTGCCCAAGCTCTAGCTGTATATGTACTCCATCATTTTGAGTGATTTAACAACCATTGTTCAGCACAAGTGATGTCCTTTCAGTCCCACATGCTCGCTGCTCCAAGACTCCCTCTCTCCTCCAGATCCAACATGTGGTATCAGAGCCAGGTTCTGCCAGTTTCAGCCAGCGCAGGCCATCACTTTGAAAGTGACGGGTTAGGGTCAAACCTTGACCAAATTTGACGATCCACCAGTAGATCTTTAAGTTAGTGAAACAAGCTTTCCGAAAGAGTTATGCGCAAAACGAGATCGGCCAGGGCTACACTCTTCTCTATGAGTAAGACCGTCGCCTTGTGATGACCATAACTTTCTAGTTTCTTTGTCAAATTTAAAAATTGGCACATGCGAATTGTAGTATTTTTCCTAAGCTTTCTATTGGAACACAAATACTTGCATTCCATCGATTCGTTTGGGAGTAACGCTGTTTACAAGCTGGCTGGTCTGAGTTGGAGTAGGAGTAGAAGCATACCCTGTTTTCAAGAGGGTATATCTTTCAAAATCCCCTATTGATGACCCTGTTTTATGGGTCGATCTGAAAGTTTTTGAGCTGAATTTTCCAGTGGTGGGGTCAGTTATCCCATATTCCTATTCTGCTGGCATCTGCAGTCCATTTTCGTTCAGAAAGATTTCTGGCAGAAGCTGTAGCAGAAACAGGGGTAGCGCCGCCACCCTAGGGCAGCGTTGAGCATCACCAAAGCTCAAAATGGCAGCAGCAGGCGTGGTCACTACAGCCCAGCCCTTGGAGAGGCTGGAGGAACGTGCCAACTTCACGTTTTGGAAGAACCGTACCCGCGTCGTTTTGGAGGAGAGGGGCTTGTGGGAGGTGGTGAGCGGCGACGAGCGTGCTCCGCCTCCATAGCAAAAGGCATTACCGTAGCACAGGTGGTGGCAGGGGTGACGCCGCAGAAGGGTGCAGCCGATGTAGGTTCATCTACAGCTGCACAAGCAACGTATGAGGAGTGGAAGAAGAAGGACAGGCAGGCCTATAGGTTGCTTGTCAACACCATCTCCAACCCACATCTTCAGTACGTGAGTGACAAGGCTACTGCAAAGGAGGGATGAGACACGTTGTGCAAAAAGTATGAGAGTAAGGATCCTACATTCCTCATGCCGTTGGAGGAGAAGATGATGGCGCTAAAAATGCAGGGTGGTGAAGGGATGGAGGCGTACCTGGACAGGGCAAAGGAGCTAGCAAAGCAGCTGAGAGCGGCAGGCAACCCTGTGGAAGAGACGCGCTTCATCCTCCTCTTGCTGAGGGGACTCCCAACCAGCTACGACACGGTACAAGAGACGCTGGAGTGCCAGTCCACTCTCGACCTCAACTTCATCTGCACACACTTGGTGCAGGTGGAAATGCGTCGCAATGCAACAAAGCGCAATGGCAGTAGCAGTAGTGAAGGAGCTTTTGTAGCCACGAGCTCATGCAACCAGCAGCAGCAGCAGCAATCTGGGCAGCAGAGATGCAAGAAGAAGGGCAAGTGCCACTCTTGCCAAAAAGAGGAGCACTATAAGAAAGAGTATTTCAAGTTCAAGCGGGACCAAAAGAAGCAATAATAGTAGCAGAAAATGCAGCAATGTCCATAGCAGCAGCAGTAACAGTCACAGAAGCGTCAGCAGCAGCAGCAGCAGCGGAAAAACCAGGCTGGTGTGCGCCACTTTGGCAACATGAATGTGGCCAAGGAGGTATGCGACCATCTCTTCATGACAAAGTTTCACATGTCGTAGGTGGAGAAGGCGGATCTCGCATGGTACAATGACTCAGGATGTACCAAGAGCCTGACACATCACAAGGAGTGGTTTACGCAGCTGTTGTCCATCCCTCCTCATCCTATCACTCTGGGTGATGATCGGGTGGTGTATGTTGAGGGGATTGGGATTGTGGAGATGTGGTTCGAGACCCCGCGTGGCATTGAAGTGGGAGTGTTACATGGCGTCCTGTATGTACCTGATGTTGCATTCAACCTCCTCTCAGTCTCCTCCCTCACCAACACTGGTCTACGAGTCGTCTTTGACGATAACTATGGCTATCCTCAACAAGGATACTGGGGGGGAGTTGGCCAGGTCGGTGAAAGAGGGTAACATGTACCGCCTGCTGGGGGCGACCAAGATCCCGTATGAGCAGAGTCTTAAAGCAATGGTGCAGGCAACAGATGGGGAGATCTGGCATGCACGCTATGGCCACATCGGCATGCGCACCTTGCAGCAGCTTCAACCGAAGCAGATGGTGCGTGACATGCCCACCATCTCCAACTTTGAGCAGCAACTGTGCATCGGCTGTTTGGAAGGGAAGAAGCATCGTGAGGCGTTCTCTGGAGCAAGGGAGCGTGCAAAGGAGGTGCTAGAGCTGGTCCACACAAACTTGTGTGGCCCGATGCAGACCCAGAGCTTTCAAGGGTCTAGGTATTTTCTGACCTTCATTGATGATTTCAGTCGTTACACTAATGTGTACTTCCTTGCTTCCAAGGACCAGTGCTTTGACAGGTTCAAGGAGTTCAAGGCAATGGTGGAGAACCAAACTGGCAAGAAGATCATGGTGCTGCGTAGCGACCGCGGTGGAGAGTACCTGAACGAGTTCCAGGACTACCTCGCAACAGCAGGCATCAAGGCGTAGCACACCGCGCCATACTCGCCACGGCAGAACGGTGTAGCAGAACGCGCCAATCGCATTATCATTGGGTCGGTACGCTCCATGCTTCACGCGGCTCAACTGACCTACGACTTCTCGGCCAAAGCGGTGAGCACTGTAGGTGACATCAAGAACCACAGTCCAACTAGACGTTGGAGCACATGACACCATACAACGCGTGGTTCGGCAAGAAGCAGAGCGTGGGTCATCTTTGCGCGTTTGGCAGCGGCAGAAGTGGGATGCGAAGAGCGCACAGATGGTGATGATTGGCTGTGACGTGATAAGAAAGGCCTATCGCCTCTACGAGACGGATACAAGCCACGTTATCCTCTCCATGGATGTTGTCTCCAACGAGAGCAACGTCATGGGTACCAACACTGTCTATGAAGAGGTAGTAGAACCAGCAGCTGACGAGGCAGTGGGAGCAGATATCCTTCCTGACCCAGTCTCTCCTGATCCTTCCTCCACTGTGACAGTGGGAGAACCAGTCTATTCTCCCATGTCTGATGTAGCAGATACAGTGACCTCATCGGCAGAAGTAGAGGAAGAAGATGCTACACCACCAACAACACCAGTTGTGCCAGCACCACCGCGCCAGCCGCCCACTAACGCTCCAGTGCCAGGTCGCAGATATCCTATTAGGGTGCGCTACAAGCCTAGTGAGCGCGGCCATTTATGGATGCTGCAGAATCCAGAGCAGATGAACGTCGCAGTTGCAGAAGATTCAGATAAGCTAGTGTCATACAAGGAGGCCATGGCTGCACATGAAGCATCAGATTGGACGCAAGCCGTACAGCAAGAGATACAGTCACACCTGGACAACAGCACGTGGGAGCTGACTGAGCGTCCACCTGGACGCAAGGTGATCAAGTGCAAGTGGGTGTTTAAGAAGAAGCGGGGAGCAGATGGCATCTCGGAAAAGTACAAGGCGAGGTTGGTCGCCAAGGGCGACTCGTAGCAGGAAGGCATCAACTACACGGAAACCTTTGCTCCTGTTGCAAAGTTTGCCTCTGTGTTCACGCTCCTTTCTTGTGTAGCAGATGTGGACATCGAGATTCACCACATGGATGTCAAGACGGCATTCTTGAATGGTGACTTGGAGGAGGAAATCTAAATGGAGTAGCCAGAGGGGTTTGTCATGGATGGCCCGGAGCACCTAGTTTGCAAGCTGCAAAAGTCGCTATACGGTCCAAGCAAACATCTAGTGCTTGGAACCTGAAGTTGGATACGGCGCTATAGTGCATGGGATTTGAGTACAGTGAGTGTGACTACAGCGTGTATCGCTGGTAGTATGAGCACGAGATCCTCATCATCATTGTCTATGTTGATGACATGCTCCTCCTTTCCTACAGTATGTCTGCACTACATGAGTTCAAGGAGGCCATGCAAGACCGCTCCCAGATGTCTGATCTCGGAGAGACATCATACTTCCTCGGTATCCATATCACGCGTGACTGCAAATCACGCTCTCTCTCGCTGCAATAGAGCCACTACATCAAGGATGTCTTGTAGCGGTTCGGCATGGCAGAGGCTAAACCCATCGGCACGCCGCTGGAGACGCGGTAATACCTGATGAGTTTAAATGGAAAAGCGAATGGAGCTGAGTGGCAGAAGTACCAGAGCGCCGTCGGCAGTCTCATGTACCTGATGGTGGCAACTAGGCCAGACCTCACACGGATTGTGAGCGCTGTGAGTTAGCACATTGCAAACCCTGGACCTGAGCACCACAAGGCAGTGAAGCGGATCTTCCGCTATCTTGCTGGAACCATCAACATCGGCATCACGTACAACAACAACGACAACATCATCGGCTGTACAGACACAGATTGGACTTCAAACCCTGAGGACCACAAGTCCATCTCTGGACATGTGTTCCTCATGAATGGTGGGGTCATCAACTAGTACAGCAAGCGGCAGGTGGTCGTGGCTACCTCAAGCACTGAAGCTGAGTACGTCTCTCTAAGTCTTGGAGCAAAGGAAGCAGTTTGGCTTCAGCGTCTCATGGCGGAGATGGGTGGAAGTGCAGCAATTCCAGTTCCTGTGCGCGTCGACATCCAGAGCACAATCGCACTCATCAAGAATCCTGAGCACCATGCATGCACCAAGCACATTGACATCGCATATCACTTCATCAGGCACATGGTGCAGGAGGGTACTATCAAGCTGGATTTTACTCCAACCAGCAAGCAGGTCGCTGATTTCTGCACCAAGCCAGTGACCCATGAGAAGTAGCAGTTCTGCATAAAGGTATGTGGACTGAGTCCACTCTGACTACGGCAAAGTGGGAGATTGTTGGGAAAGGAGCTATCCGGCTCAGTTTCAGGTCCACAAAAGCAAGTTCCAGGAAACTAATAGATGCATGCTCCAATCGTCAATCCAACCTCAACATTGGAAGGATCAGCTGGCAAATTACCTACGGTCCAAGTTTGAGGCGGATCCAACGGTCGGATTGGGAGATATGAATTTTCAAATTTTCCAGGGTCATGGACCGCCGATGTCTGGGTGACCATGGGTGATGGCTCCATGCCTTAGCCTGAGAAAAGAAAAAGGCAAGAGGTCCAGGATCAAGACCTGATGGAAGAAATTTGTTAAAAAGGTCCTTGGTCTTAGGATTGCCTTGTCAGAGTGTGCTGACTAGGATAAAGATACCTCTCCTTACTTTTTTGGTGAGGTGAGATCCTTGTGTGCTAGCCGTGGACACATGGCAATTCTCCATGGGTTTGTGGGTGATGTGACCACTAGGAGTGTACCATGAGAGCATCCCCTAGCTCTCTAGGTCGTGTTTGACTCGTCAGCCTGATTGTTTGGCTGATTTCCTCCCTTGTGTGAGATTATGGACACTAGTGAGTGAGCCTTAGCCTCTATGGCTAAGTGGTGTGGCTTGTGAGAGGGCTGACTTGCCCAAGCTCTAACTCTATATGTACTCCATCATTTTGAGTGATTTAACAACCATTCCAGCACAAGTGATGCCCTTTCAGTCCCACATGCTTGCTGCTCCAAGGGTCCATCTCTCGTCGAGATCCAACATGCAGAGGGGTCAGGCCCTCGATGTCGGTGGATTTGGCACCACCATCGCAGTTGTTACCAATAGTATCGTGGCTCCCAGCGGCTACTAGTTTGTCTATGGATGATCGTTCCATTGCTAGATCCAATTTACATTATACTTATGTACTTCTCCACTCTCGTGTGCTGTGTCAAAGGGGCTTGGTCTCAGTAATACCGTGGATAGTACACATTAAGGTGTTAGGGGCTGCCGTAGGTGTAGCATGTCTTTATCGACAAATGGTTATCTCTCCGTGCTGCTCCTCCTCCATCACCATTGTTGTTGCTGTCGCTATTTGTTGCTTCATGGCGCAAAGCTCCTCATATCTATCCATGACATCGGTGGTAGCTCCTTGCAAGACAAGGTACCTTCGTGGATCCATGTGCGTGCTAATTTCATCAAGGGGTGCACACGTCAGATTTTGTAGCAGTATCCACAGCGGCAAGCCTTTCTCCTCTGGGCTCTTAGCAATTGTGGACCATAGTAGGAACTTGTCCAGGTAGCGCTGAACGTCGTCTCCTGGTTTCAATACATTTTTTTAGAGTACATCCTCCTATGCGAGGCACCAAAACCGCACGATGAGGGCGTTGTCGAAGTCTTCATATAAAAAGTGTTTCTGCATATTGTATCAATCTGCCATGGTACTGTATAGGTGTAATTAGGTCGTTGCTTACACCAGGTCAACTAGAATGTGACGAATGGTTGCTTAAGGAGCAATCTGATGGAGCGACTACCATGGATCCTCTCCCGGTGCTGCGGTGAAGGTGTCCAACCACGGTAGGTAGGCCAAATCTATCTGGATGAACTAGGGAAGGGGCATCATGCTACGATTAATAGGTCCAATAATGATCTGAATTTAGGTGGGGATAAGGAGCGGAGGGGACAATGACGGCTGAGATGAATGTCGAAGCAGCATAAGAAGTAGGTTACGTGACTGTTGGCTGAATGTAACCGTGCGACTGGCCGATCGTCCCAGCCTATGCTTGGTATGCTCGATATCCTGCCGGTGGTGTTCCTGTGGAGATCTGTCCCGTGTGGTGGGGGAGGATTTTTATTCCTGACACGGATCCCTATTGTGTCAGTGTACTCCAATATTGATTGGACTGAGTCTTTTGTGCTCAATGATATGGGGGGTATGGCTCTGTTGGGGTTGGAGAAAGGAAGTGGTCACGTGCGGTGGGTCCTGAAGAGGGCAATGAGGCATAGATCCTGGCACGTGCTACAATCTTGGACCAAGATATGACGGGGTGCACTCAAGTGGGGTGTGAAAGCCATCGCAGTCTGCTGTTGGGAGGTGGGTAAATATGTCCATACGTATGCGAGAAGAAGTGGGTCTGGGAGGAGGGTTGTTTGGTAAGTCTGATAAGGAGAAGGCAAGCCTTGACCCATCAAGAGAGGTACGGCAAATGTGGGTCCACTCGGATTTGAAGAGAGTGGAGCTGTCGGGTTGGCAAAAATCGCTGGTTGTAGATGGAGTGGAGCAGCGGTCCCAGGACCGGGGTCCACCTGCTGTTGCCATGAGGGAAATATTCCAGTCAGAGGAATTGTAGAAGCTGTAGTCACTCTCGTCTAGTCAGATACTCGTTGGATTGAGAGAAAATGTTTTTGCTATTGTTTTTGTTATTACTACTATTGTGGGATATCTTAAGGACGAGGATGTGGGGGTAGCGGATAGATTCGGTAGATTTTCGTGGTTTGGGGTACGTATGGGTACTACTGCCATCTAGTGTGGGGGTGTAGGGAAGTTGTTCCTACTTGTGATGGCCATCTACTTGCTATCTCAACCCGCGCGGAGGTCACGTGTTGTTGGTGGCCTTAAGATGGTGACGTAGAAACCGTTGAGGTGGTAAAGCCTAGGGACCCATTCTTGGCTGGTAGGTTCCCTACGCTGGGTTGAGAATGTGTTGGAAAGAGAGGTCGAAACTCAGGGGACGTGCACCGTCTGAGACGTGTTGGGCCAGGGTCCGGATGGTGATGAAGGCTGGTGATGAAGCCATACCATGTTACCGCATTCCGAGGGAGGAGTGCAACACAGTGAGTAGTGGAGGTACGGAAGGTTTTGGAAGCATTGCAGCTACTAGTTACTGCATCAGGTACATTCGCTCAGTGGCGCCTCGTGGATTCTGCTGCTTGCTGACCTATTCTACCCATGTCCGTAGATTCTACTAAGTGTGGGCTATGGACTGGAAGGAGGTAGGCACCTGCCATCCACCCTGTTCATGCTAAGGTTGCTTCACCTGGTGTGTAGTGAGAGTAAGAACTGGAACATCCTGCCCTCGCAATATCCCCAATGTCCGTAGGAGCAGATCAGGTATGGTGGAAGCTGTTGATCCCTCTACATGGATCATTACTGATGGTTGTTATATCTGGTGAAGGACTTGCAGGCGCTGCTGCATGCTAGGGGACAACATTCTTCCATTACTATGGAAGGTGGTTTCTACACGTGGAGGGAAATCCGAGGGCCGAGTGATCCACCCTGTTGGTTCCCCATTGTCCGCTGCGCCACTGAGGACCTGGTGTCCTGGCTGCCCGGAGTCTCTTACAGTGGTTCTCTACCAAGCAGCCATGCCCCTTTCTACTACTGCTCCAACTATCTGAAAAGGACCACCATATCCAACAAGTTTCCCTTCGCGACCTATTCCGTGGTGCGTGGCCACTGACTTCCGTGACGGTTGAACTGGCATGTTGCCACCTTTGTTGGTTCCTCGAGGACCTCGGCCATGTCGCTCACTTCCCATAAGCGCTCCCGGTCGGTCCCATCTTGTGGCGACTATGTTGGGCGGGACGTGTAGGAAGCCCCACTACACCCACTCTCAACGCTCTCTACCTTGACAAGATCGTCCATTACGGGCGCGGGACTATCGTGTGTTCACAAGAATTGCTCCTAGAGCCAACTCACCATGTGGTTGCACCGCTGTTCTCCGTCATCTAACTCTGATTGTGCCTGTGGTCGCTCACTTCTTGTCGTAGTTTCGCGTACTAGAACATGGTCTGTGTTTGCACGCCGTGGTAACCAGTATCATGGTGTGGGTTGTATTAAGGATAGAGTGATGCGCCTCACGTCACGATGAATATAACTAGAGGTCGTCTTGGAAACTGGTACCACATGAGTCTATTGTGGACAACTACATATGGAATTGGATAAGAGGGGTATTGGATGAACGCAACGGGTTCACAAGGATACACAGAATTGATGGTACATGGATACTTCTGTGGTCTGGGTGGTTTTGGTCGAGCGAGGCCCAAGTTCAAGTATCCACCGGTTGCAAACAAAGATCACGAACTACCAACCGATGATCAGAAGCAACATTAATGGATGAGACAACCACATCTACACGGTCTAGAGCATCTCATCCTTCCATACATGCCAGATCAAGAAGTCTAGATGTTCCTTACCTTTGTGAGCACGCAAGATATCGGTGATGCCGAGACTAGCCAGTCAGCAAGGCCTCACAATCTATAGAATACTCAATTGTCTCATACTAGAGTAACGTTGTTTTTACTAGTCTGTTCTTTCAGCTTGTACATAGTTCACTTTTGTAGTTGGGAGAGTTCATGAGATTCTTGTCTCAGGTTTGTTCTGTCATGAAATATCTAAGCTGATGTTTGAGATCTTGCGTTGACCGCTGTTGGCTCGATCCTCAAAAACAATAATTGGTATTAGAGCAGGGACTGACTGATTTCTCTGTCCAGGTAGTGAATGTTCAGGGAACATTGTCCTATGTCTCTACTGGCATTCCAGCTTCATGTACGCATAATCAGTGCACGGAGAGGGCCAATCACTTATGAAGTTTTGGTGAAGTTTTGGTTGACCAATTTTTTTCATCTATTTGGAGATGCTAGTGTGATCAATTTAGACTGGTGCATTTGGATTGCATAGGCAGCTCTGGTGGCCAGCCTGTTGAATAAAGAAGATATCTCATTTCTTCTTCTACCTTTGACCCCATCAGTATATTCATCACCAATGAGACAAGTCTTACGCCATTTTCATTGTTCATCATGGATTCCCCTGCGTCAATGAATCTAAACAGCAAAGACCAAGAAGTCTTTGTGTTTACAGGTGGAGAGTGCTACCAATGGGCCTTTCAGTTCTAGCTGCTTCTCATGAATCGAGATCTCTGGATAACAGTTTTACCCGAGCCAGAGGATATCCCCGATCTAGGAAGAGTAAATGAAACTCAAATGAAGGCCTGGCGTACAAAACATACTCAGTCCTTTGCTCTTATAGGTACTCATGTTTGAAAGAAATACATGATTATCCTTCACGAAGGCAACAACAGTTGTGATCCAGCCTTTGCATGGAAGTATCTTAAGGCCTTTGTATATGGAGACAGGGCTTCCATGCAATCCTCTATGATCTCTCATCTGTACAAAGTGAAAATTGTTGACTCATACGTGGTGGAAGATTACATCCTCTACATCAAACAGTTGGTAGGAGAACTAAAGAAAGTCGGAGTACCCATTCTTGACAAGCAGATTGCGTACAACGTTTTGACTTCATTACCTAAGTGGTTCCATCGTCCACTTGCACCATACACCATACCTCAACTTACAAGGGATCTTGGGAACTTCTTGGAAAATCCTTGGACTGCTTTGAACAGAAACGAATCCAATACTTCTTCTGTTTCCCAAGCATGACACACCCTCATCACGTTTGACACGCAAAGACAGAGTGATTGACAAGTCTGCAACCAGAGAATACTCTCAAACTAGGACTCCAAACGAGTTAAACATCCTTTACATGCTTCAATTGGGCCACCCTGCTAAAAGTGCAAGGAAATTGGTCATGTGCGGAAGTACTGTCCGATGACGAAAGCTTGGAATAAAGGAAAGCCAAAAATAGCTGCTCCTATCCTTGCACCATCTTCTTGTTCAAGAGAAGGGCTACAAAAAGAATTACAACCTATGGCATCGGTGTCCGCTGATAGCACGTACTTTGTTCCATCAGGAAGAGTTGTTTTTGAAGGGATTGCCTTATGCTGTAGTAAGAGTCACCTATCTATGTTGGACAACAGCATTCCTTCAAGACAGGACCTGACACTCACAAACATGACTACCCAGAAAAGTCCATGTGTGCCTGAGAACGAATTTACAACTTCAGTATCACATCTAGCAACATCCATTTATGCCCAATCACCCCAAATCAACACACTTGCCAATACGTGTATAAGATAAAAACATATGCTAATGATCCTTGCAGGAAAGAAACCTATAATCAAGAGAATGCTTCGTAAGAAGGCAATTGTCAGAGACAAGTACATACAGATACAGGTGCACATCACCTGATTGTGTATGTATGATGTTTCTTATGCAGGAAAGAAACCTATAATCAAGATAATTTTTCCATGATATTTCTTCACAACTGGATTCATTGAATATATCACTAAAAACATTTCAATGTAACTAATTTCTTAAAAGTGATTAATCATGTCCTTTCTTCAAATGAGATATACATTGTACACATTTTATACTTTGTGCTATTATTGTAGTATTGAATCCATACCTATATTACGCTAAATTCTGCACAAGCGTAACGTGGAATGTTAACATGTGTGTAGGGCAGTCTGTCAGTCTATGGCCTGGCCAATTTTATATCCGCTGAATGTCTCTTGTGTCATCAACATGGTACTACTCGAGTTAGCCCCCTACCCCCCCGTCCCCCTCCTAAATCAAAAGTGAATTAGGATGGTGTATTGGAGAGTGTATCTTGAGAAGACTTCTTTTTTGTAATTGTGTATTCATACGGAGATGAACACATGTCTATACAAAAGTCCTGAAAAAATTCTTTCCCCCAATCGACTCCCCGATACACTTCCCCAATACACTAAGGGGTTTTGCGGGGGGGGTCTAGTTGGGATCCCATTATGTGTTGGAACTGAAGGCGAGAGGGAGTCTTGGAGTAGCGAGCATGTGGGACTGAACGGGCATCACTTGTGCTAAAAAATTTTTTTTTAATCACTCAAAAGGATGGAGTACATATAAAGCTAGAGCTTGGGCAAGTCAGCCCTCTGACAAGCCACACCACTTAGCCATGGCAGCTAAGGCTCATACACTAGAGTCCACAATCTCACAAAAGAGAGGAAATCAGCCTAGCAATCAAGCTAACCAATCACACACAACCTAGAGAGCTAGAAAATTCTCTCATGACACACTCCTAGTGGTCACATAACCCACAATTCCATGGAGAATCGCTATGACGCACACTGACTAGTTGTAAGGCATGCTTTTGCACACTCTCTCACCCTCTCTATCTTGCAGCGCACATTAGCTCCATCAGCTCCATCTGCTCCATCTACTCCATCAGCTCCAACAGCAGGTGCTAGCACTTAGCGAACAAGGGCCAAGGATAAGCTCTGCTCATGAAGGCACGACCGTGGGTTCGCTAGTGTGCATTCTTCTCAGTTTGCAGGTGATCAATGGCTAAGGTGTAAGCAACAGATCTGTACCTTCTAAACCGGTAGCAGACAACAGCCTATATCAGCCTACATCAGCCTCAACGAAGCAGAGAAGCAGAGAAGTAGAGAAGGAGTATGACAACTCCCACGATGCTCACTCTCGAGCAGGTCAATGGTGGGATGTCAACGTTCACAGATTTTGGTTTTCCCTTCTGGATATGGCAATTTGATATTTTCATGAGGGTGCGTGGCTACGTGAAGATGTTTCTTGGAGAAGAGGTTGAACCTCCAAAAATAGATCCTGGATATGAAGCGTGGAGTGTAAAAAAAACATGGCGCTTACGATTCTTGTGACATCAGTGCATGAGTCACAACATGTCTACCTCCACGGTATCACACATGCATTAAAGGCTTATGAGAAGCTTGCACGTGTACACATATCAACGACTATCGTAAATCGCGTCTTCATCCTTCCAAAGCTGATTTTGATGAGGGTGAGCAAGGGAGAGTCGATTCCAAACTTCTTGTTGCAGTTTGAAGGACTTCTACAATAAGTGACCCAAATGAACTGGGAAATTGACACCAACATGCACGCCATGATCCTCCTCATGGCACTACCTGAAAGCTAGGGTCCTCTGATCACCGTCTTTGGCAGTTCGAAGGAGGTGGGTTTGATGTATGAGGCAGTGTCAAAGTACATACGTAATGAGGCCATGCGTCGTAGCAAAAGTCAGGCTAATATTTCAGCCTATGCTGCACAGTAGAGTGGTCGTGGCAACAATTCCTCTTCTGGTCAGAGCAGTAGCGGAAGCGGTGGTAGTAGAGGAAAAGGCAATGGTGGCGGAGGAAAGAGTTCAAAGCGTCCTGGTAAGTGTCATAACTGTGGCAAGCCTGGACATTGGGCACAGGAGTGCAGGGTTCCCAAGAAGGAAGACGGAGATCATGGTGGTAGATACGTATGGAGCCTACGGGCTCGACTCTGGCACGAACCACCACTTTTCAAGGGAGAAGAATGGGTTCATCTCCATTGGGGACACTGAACGTCGCTTCAGGTGTGCCAACAGCAGCCTTGTCCATGTGCAAGGCGAGGGAGATAAGTTGATCAGCATCAACATGAACGGTGCTGAAAAAAACTTGAAGCTAGAGAACGTCGTCTACATGTCATCTTTTGCGGCAAACCTCTTGTCAGTGTCTGAAATCACGGACGACGACATGACGATCATCTTCACGGAGGAGGAGGCCGTGATTGTCAAGAACAAGGATATCAATATCTCCTATCCCAAGGAGAGTCTTGTAGCAATGGTCCCAAGAGTTGATGGGCTCTATGTGCTGCAAATTAAGTCCCTTGAGAGTACAAATAAGGGATATACAACGGTTGAAGAGCCCACGTCTCCAAAGCCTGATGTAGCATCACAGGCTGTCACCATGGCAGCCAACTCCACCAACAACATAGATGCTGAGTTGTTGCACATGCGGTTTGGCCATATGGTTGACAGCACACTGCAAGCTATGCAGCAGCACGAAGTGGTTCATGGGATGGAAAGATGCAAGGCCAAGGATGAGGGAAAGTGCAAGAAGCTGTGTGAGCCATGCCTCAAAGACAAGGCAAAGAGAAAGCCCTTTGAGCGTAATGGGCAACGTGCGGCAGCTATCTTGGACCTGATTCACTCTGATGTATACGGACCATTTCGCACTCCTTCGAACAGAGGCAGTAAGTATTTCTTTACCTTCATCGATGACCACAGTCGCAAGATGTGGATCTACTTCCTCAAGACAAAGGGAGAGGTCAAGGAGAAGCTGGAAGAGGTTGTCGCGATAGTAGAGTGGCAGACAAACAAGAAGGTCAAGGCATTGCACACGGACAGCGGTGGTGAGTACGAAAGATGCAAAGGCTGGTTGAACCAACATGGCATCAACCACTAGACCACTACGCCTTTATACCCCCCAGAGTAATGGCGTTGCCGAGCGGATGAACCAGACTATCCTCGGCATGACACAAAGCATGCTGTTTGACGCCAAACTCCCACCTCGCTTCTAGGCTGAAGCTGCAAAAACTGCTTGCTACCTTGTGAATCTGACTCCTGTTAACCTGCCTGAGGCGATGGTCTAGAAAACCGGTTCCGACACAATGGTTCCTGCCGACCGCTCTTGGTATTGCAACCAAGAGATAACATCAGCCTTAGAGCCAAGGTTCCACATTGAGCAGTTCATAGGAATCACGTCCTTGCACTGTGTCCTTAGTACCTGGTCACTTTCGCGCGAGGAGCTTATTCCTGGGGCTTAGACTAACCAATGCTTCTTTCGTGTGTGCCTATAGTGGACAATTCTGTAAGGAGTCTCAAAGGTAAGAACTGTACTCAATGACAGGCAACAGACAGGTTCTTATAGTCCTAGAGCGAGTCTCTAGCCTAGGCGCGCAGTGACTCCTAAGTTGAGCCATTTTTGGAGCAATCTGGATTGCGTCATACCCCCTGCCTACATGGCACTCCCTGTGATCGCCAATTAGCTCCAGCCACCAAGAAGGACCTTCGAATGTTCTAAGATACCTCTTAGAACCTTCTTTTCCCCTTTTTGGTCACAAAGAAAATTAGTCACTGGGCTGGGATTTTACCTAGTGACCTCTCGCTCCACGGACTAACTCTGGAACGTCTAAGCGTCAAGGAGTTGTCCTAGGTAGTGTTTGCTGGCTATACTATCCAGTTTAGACCAAGGAGACTTGCTCCAAAGGAGCAGTGCATGCCTTGTCTATTGGAACCAGACTTAGGGGACTTACTCCAAGGGAGTAGTGCATGCCTAGTCTGTCCTGTGTCTGTCCAAATGTCAGCGATGGACAAGGAGCATATCAGGTCAACAAACTCTCCCTTGCACCTCTGTCCATTAGCTATGAGATCTCTTTTCTCTCGAGCAGTCTTGGCCTCAGTCTTTGTCCGCTGTGTTGACCATACCGATGCCTCGAGTACCTGCAGAGTGCAATTCGCTGTCGAGCGCCTTTGTCATGCAATTTGCGAGCATCTTCTTGGTCTCCACGTATTCCACGTCCACGATCTCCTTTGTAACCAGGTCGCGTGAGTAGTGGTACCTGGTGTCGATGTGCTTGGTCCGCCGGGAGATGACATCATCATGTACAATTTTCATGGCACTCTTGTTGTCGATGCGGACCTTTGTTGCCTTCGTTTGTGATACTTTCATCTTGGCAAGCAAACTGTGTAGCCACTATGTCTCCTTATATGCTTTTGACAAAGTGATATACTCTGCCTCAGTGGTAGAGAGGGAGATACAGTCTTGCTTTCTACTTGTCCAAGAGACTGCACCACCATTCAAGAGGTACACAAAGCCCGAGCTGGACTTTCTATCATCGATTCTTCCTCCCCAGTCAGTGTCTATGTAGCACACTAGCCGCAGCCGGTCAGATCCTTCTTGGCCTCCAAACTGGAGTCCCATGTGTCGTATCTTCTGTAGATAGCGCATGATGCGCCTGACTGCTTGCAAGTGCTGTGGTCCTGGATTGGCTACAGACCTGCTCACTTGTCCCACGGCATAGCAAATGTCAGGGCGTGTTCCCACCATGGCATACATGAGACTGCCTACATCAGACTGGTAGGGAATCTTCTCCATATCACGCCGTTTTGCTTCCATGCTGGGGCTTATGGAGGAGGAGAGCTTGATGTCTGTTGTCATGGGTGTGCTGATGGGCTTGCAGTCCTCCATATTGTAGCACTTGAGGACCTCCATGATGTACTTGGTCTGGTTCAGCTCGATGGTGCCTACTGCTCGATTGCGATGGACGGCTATCCCGAGGTAGAACTCGAGCGAATCCATGTCTTTCATCTTGAACATATTGCTGAGATCTGTCTTCAGCATGTTCAATAGCTCGACTGATGACGAGCAGATGATCAGGTCATCCACGTAAAGTGCAGCCAGCATCAAGCCTTTCTCAGCCTCCCGCACATAGACACTAGGATCGTTTTGGCAGTGCGTGAAGCTGAGCCCAGCCATGAAGTCGTCCATCTCCTCGTACCACATCCTTGCAGCCTGTTTCAGCCCGTAGAGTAGTTTAACCAGCTTGCACACCTTGCCCCCGGAGCTTTCATTCCCTCTTGCACTTCCATCAGTACTTCTTTATCTAGCTTCCCGTAGAGAAAAGCTGTCTTGACATCCATCTGGTGGACCTCCAGATGTTTTGCAGCAATTATGCCCAACATGGATCTGATGGAGGTAAAGGTGACAACAGGCGTGAAGGTCTCCTCGTACTCTAAGCCTGCACACTGGGAAAACCCCTTTGCCACAACTTTTTCCTTGTACTTGTTGATAGTATCATCCTGCTTGAAGTTTTTCTGGAGTACCCACTTTGATCCCACCACGTGCGCGTTTGGAGGCCTATCCATCAGAATCCATGTTCCATTCTCTTCAATGGATGCAAGTTTGCTATCCACTGCCTCCTTCCACTTGGCCGTATCTGGCATGTTGATAGCCTCCGTTACGGTCACAGGCTATCCCTGAGCGAAGCATGACCAGCTGAGTCTGGTCCATTCTGCCCTCTCAGCATCGTACTTGGGTGTAGGTTTCTTCTAGCGCGTACCGGAGTGTTACTGGTGGTGCTTCAAGGCTCAGTTGCTTCTGTTGCTCCTGCGCTCCCAGTAACCCGCTGTTTGAGGAAGAGCCACCGGCCTCAGAGTTTGACTCGGAGGCCTTGGACGACTCAGACTCTGTGTCAGAATCCGTCGCTGTGTCAGCCTGCACAGCCACTCTTCCTGGAGCACCATTCTTCACTGGTACCATCTGCCAGTTCTCAGGTGCCTGATCACCTGACTCGAGCAACACAACCCACTCTCCTGATTTGCGAGCATGGACAGGGTCCAGCGACTCTCCCTTGCCGAGCGTCCTTTCGTCAAACTCGACATCTCAGCTCCTGATGAGCTTTCCAGCCGCTTGATCCCACAGCCTGTACGCCTTGTGTGTGCTGTCATATCCGACCATTACACACTTACAAACACGTGCATCCAGCTTGCCACTTCTTTCTCCTGCTTGGACCTTTACCCAGGCAGTACAGCCAAAGACCCTCAAGTGTGAGGCATCTGGCTTCTTCCCTGACCAAGCCTCCTGTGGCGAGCTGAGCTGCTTCTCTTGCTGCTTCTTACCATGCCTTCCAAACGTGGCTGCCGGAGTGAGATTCACAAGGTAGCAAGCAGTTATTGCAGTTTCAACCCAGAAATGAGGTGGGAGTTTAGCGTCGAAGAGCATGCTTTGTGTCATGCTGAGGATAGTATGGTTCATCCGCTCGGCAACGCCATTACTCTAGGGGATGTAAGGCGTGGTGGTCTGGTGGTTGATGCCGTGTTGGCTCAACCAGCCTTTGTACGCCTCGTACTTACCACCGTTGTCTGTGCGCAATGCCTTGACCTTCTTGCTTGTCTGCCACTCTACCATCGCGACAAACTCTTACAGCTTCTCCTTGATCTCTCCCTTTGTCTTGAGGAACTAGATCCACATCTTGTGACTGTGGTCATCGATGAAGGTCAATAAATACTTGCTGCCTCCATTCAAAATCGTCCGGAATGGTCCACACACATCAGAGTGAATGAGATCCAAGATTGCTGCTACACGTTGTCCATTACGCTCAAAGGGCTTTCTCTTTACCTTGCTTCGAGGCATGGCTCACACAGCTTCTTGCACTTTCCCTCATCCTTGGCCTTGCATCCCTCCATCCCATGAACCACTTCGTACTACTGCATAACATGCTGTGTGCTGTCGGCCACATGGCCAAACGGCCTGTGCCACAACTCAGCATCTGTGTTGGTAGTGCTGGTCGCCATGGTGACGGCTTTTGGTGCAACATCAGGCTTTGGAGACTTGGGCTCTTCAACCGCCGTATATCCCTCATTTGTACTTTGAAGGGGTTTTGATCTGCAGCACATAGAGTCCATCAACTCTTGGGACCTGTGCAACAAGACTCTCCTTGGGATAGGAGATATTGATGTCCTTGTTCTTGACAATCACGGCCTCCTCCTCCGTGAAGATGATCGTCATGTCGTGGTCCGTGATTTTGGACACTGACAAGAGGTTTACTGCAAAAGACGGCTTTTAGACGATGTTTCCTAACTTCAAGTCTTTTTCAGCACTGTTCACGTTGATGCTGATCAACTTATCCCCCTCGCCTTGTGCATGGACAAGGCTGCCGTTGGCACACCTGAAGGGACGTTCAGTGTCCCAAATGGAGATGAACCCATCTTTCTCCTTTGAAGAGTGGTGGTTTGTGCCAGAGTCGAGCCCGTAGGCTCCACGCTTGAGCAGTGCCGCTCCCTTGGTTGACGGCAAGCTCTCATCCATCATGTTTGTCAACTCCTTCTTACCCTTTCCTTTGTCCTCATATCACCATGATCTCCATCTTCCTTCTTGGGTGCCCTGCTCTCTCGTACCCAATGCCAAGGCTTACCACAGTTATGGCACTTCTCAGGACACTTCGACCCCTTTCCACCGCCACCTTTGTCCTTTCCTCCACCGCCACTGCTTCCGCTGCTACTCTGACCAGAAGAGGACTTGTTGCTACGACCACCATACGGTGCAGCATAGGTTGAAATATAAGTCTTGTTGGCCTGAGGGTGATTGTGCACCCTGGAGGGTCCCTAGCAGTGGCTGTTTCACACCACCAACTGTTTTTGGAGAGACTGAAACTGTGGAGGCAACTGGTTCCAAGGATGGCAAAATCTGGTCAGAGAGTGAGGCAATAGTTTTGGCCTCAATTGACTGGGAATGAACACTTGGTCAAGGCTCACAAGCAGTGGAATTTTATAGCCACTGATCTAAGCTTTCCAGAACACCAAAGCATGCCAGATTTGGAGCTTCCTAGCAGATTCTATGGCTTCTAGAGTGCTCCTTGGTAGGCTGTCCTTTTCCCACCTAGGAAGGCATCCCTTCCCTCTTCTAGAAGCTTCTGCTCCTTCCTAGATTCCTCAGCTTGCTTCTAGTAGGA